>JAOXYL010000039.1:14149948-14191523 GCA_028564955.1 Terapon puta
AGCTGAGGCTCAAGAGAAGTCAGTCACGAGTTTAGGTTTGCAGATATCTGGTCACAAACCAAAGTACTGAACAAACTTTTATTGTCACCTTAGACAAGGGGGCAAAATTGTTTCAATACTGGTTGAGACGATTCACACAAAACCACATGGTGGTGCTGTAGAAAATGTCAGGGGATAACCAGACTTATAATCTTGGAACCATGAATGTCTCTATAAATTAACATAAATCTTTTTTACACAATAACTGAAAAGTCTGACCTGCTCGTGGCACATGATGAAAAGACAGGAACCCACCACAGTCGAATAGATTAATCTTCTATGGGCCGTGAATGTCTGTACAAAACTTTGTGGACATCCTTCACATATTTCCTTTAGACAGACCAACGACATCCACAGAGCCATGTCACCAGCACGGCTAAAAATCTACATCTACCGACTGTATCTAGGTCCTGCACGATCTGTCAAAGCCCCAACTTTCTGTCCTCCGAGGTGGAAACATTAGCAATGTCTCTCAAAACGGTTGTGAGCACGAAAAGCTTACAGCGGGAGGTTTTCCTCAGCATGATGCGCTACAGGCTGAATGCATCACAGTGCTGTGTACAGAGATGATTGATGTCAACACCCTCCTCTTAATCACCTGAGAGGTATTCAGCCTCTTGACAGTCTGGTAGCCATTTTGGATTCTTCTCTAATGACTGGAGAGACAGGTTGCAGATGATGTTAGCTGACGCCGGTCTCACGGATCACCACCACTCTGTCAGTGATTAAGTGACTCATCTACCTCTAGTAAACAAACCCCCAGTAGAGCATCTTGCATCCATCAAAGGATGCCTTTGACTTGCTCTGCTTATCTAACTTGGAGGGAATCCATCATACCTGTGCAAAAACGGTGGATGCTGTGTGGTCTCCAGGGATTCGTCCCATAAACAAACACATTCTGTTAAGACTGCAGCCATACATGTGTAAAGTAAAAGAGTATAGCATTCCCATATGTGTTTCGCTTCAGGGATATGAAAGTGAAAACACTTGCTAGTTATTTACGACCTGATTTCTGCAACTTCAACATGAAACTGAAAGTCAAAAGCTAAAAAAAAACCCCTATAAAAATTCTTTCTTTTTTCTTTCAAATATATCTGTTAGGAAATATTGTTTTTTCCCTCATAAAATTGCATCTAAAGTCGAGTTTCCAACACTGCTTGGAGAAATATAGTAAAGAGAGGCATTTGTCAAAAAACAGCTGACAAATTGTTGCTTGAGACATATTATACACTAGAGGAAACCTTTTGTAAGACCCTCTGCGGGCTAATGTGTCTCCGCATAGTGCCACAGATCCTCAGCAGCACAGGCTGTTCTGTACAAAACCCAAGCAAGGCACTTTAGTCTTTATTGATAGCTGCGTGAGTAGGACAAGTGTGGTGATGTAACAGATCTTTCTTAAATTGCATGGGCAGCATTGTTGGTCTGGACAACCCCTGAGGCTCAGTTTGATTTCAGCAGATTAATTTAGCTTCCTCTCTTACGCAACACCATCTCAGCTTTCAAGCTGTCTCACTGATCTCAGGATCACCTTTGACTCCTTGCATGGGTGGCTAGCTGCTGAACTGCACTCCCTTGATAACGCTGAGCTTAGAGAGGAAACAACACCGCTTTTGAAAAGATCCTTAAGCGTCAGAATAAGAACTGAAAGCAGGAAAACGGTTTGGCAGGAGGCCGCACTGAGAGACAGCACAAGCGAAAAAGGCAGCGATGGAAAGGTGCTGTGATGAATTCCTTAATGCAACATGTATGGTTGTGAGAGCTCAAACAGACATTACTGTGTGTGGAGAGGTGCATGCATTTGATGTGTATTATGAACAAAATGAAAAATACTATTGATTGCTAAAATGCACCACTCTTACAGTAGGTCACTGCTACTGGATGACAAAAACCTTCCAAAAAAATCTACTTACTTTAAAAGAAAAAAGGTTCTGACAATCATTCCAATATGCAGCTTCTAAAGCACTTTGCTATATAGAAATATTCTCCCTGGGGAGGGTCACAAAAACCATTATTTCAGGCAAAATAATAATAACACCAAAAATAAAAAAGCAGAATAAGACACATTGTGTAGGTAACACTGTCTCCACTACATACTCAGGTGGTGTTTTGTGGAAAAGTTGTGACAGTTACGGTAATATGTGCTGACATGTGAGCAGGAACAATTTCACAATTAATCCATGAAATATTAAAGGCGAGGAAGTTATTCCCAGAGAGGATGTGATCAGATACAGTTATGCTCACAACATGGGTCTTAAAATAAGAGGGAGTGAAGGCTGATTGGTCTGAGCGGACGGCTGTGTCAGCTGGGGAATGAGGTCATGACGTGAGAATGGCTCAGCTTGGAGAAACAATGATTAAATGTTTTGGGGAAGTGAAGGGTGTTATCACGACTCATATTTATTTTCTCACCATAAGGGGAACTCCAGCCATTTTATACATCATAGTCTCTTTGAGGTAAAAGGTTACCGCATATGTGGAAAAAAAAAGTTATTTTGTGTGAACTCTGATACTGATAAATTCAGGACTCTGGACTTCATTGGCTGCGTCATAACACACCTGAACCTTAAGAAAACTCTTAGTGGCTGAGATGCACTGTGGGTGACGTAGGCAGCAGCTTTTGACAAGGACGAAGAATGCATGAATTTAAAAAGATAATATCTCTTTCCTCTTTGATTTTGATCTTTTTTAAAAAACTGTCGGAAATCGTAAGTTTGTCAATGTTATGGAATTGCAACAATAAATAAGTAGAAAGAAATCTCCTTTTAGAGCAACAGAGGACATAATATAGTTATTTTACAAACTGAGTAGTAGATTAATATGAAAAATTTGTCGAGTGCTCCTTTGATAAAGCTCTTAAAGCACACTATCTTACTGACTCAGCAGTACATATTACCCGAACCAACAGGTTTATCACACCTTGTTTTCTCTTATATTCTTACTGTCTTGAACATTTATCTCAAAAGTCAAATCAAGGTCACCTAGCCAAACCATTCTTTACACTCTACAGAGCTTATTCACAGCTCCACGCTCCATTTGTCTCCTGTAAACCCCCCCCCCCCCAAGATCTGTAATTCCCACCTGGACAGATTGTGTGATAGCAAGTCCACAACAGGTGAAAGCTGGCTCAATTTATCAGCTGGTGCAGCATTAATTTCAGACGCTAGTGTAAGCATCATTAAGAATCAAAATGCACCCTTCTGTTAAAGGTAAATACGCACATGTGCCAGTTCGCTACACCAGACTTTGAAGTGTCCACCCATATTTCAGACATTAAGTGTTTGCTGAACTGCAGCCAACTGCCGAGACAATACTGGGCCTTTGAGATATACCATGCTCTCCAGTAGTGACGCTCTCAGGCTATAGAGGACAGCTGATAGCCAAGTGATCCTTCAGTTGACTGAGGGGCAAGGCTTCTTGGTTTAAGCCATCAATGGCTGGGATAAAGGAGTGATCAATGTGGGAAAGAGCAGAGAAGAAAAGGAGGGATTTCGGGCTGTTGGCCTCATTCACAGGCAAATCAATTACATAAACTATCACTGCACATTGTGGAAACTCTTGATTAAAATTGTAAAATGAAAAGATATTGTTATTTTACCATACCATATGGTGAACAGGCCTCACATTTAAACACATCAGTTAGTTTTAAGGGTGACTGTAGAGCAATCACATGTCATATGAAGTCAAATTCAGACTTGGATCCAAAGAGTGAGACATTCCAGTGGTTTGATTGTCTTGGAAAAAACACCCCAGACATGTCATTACCTGACATCATCCCTCCTCTTGTCTGTCCTCTTGGGACGACCAACACACTCCTCTTGTTCTTCAACAAGAGCTGTGTGCTGGTCAGCACCATGAGGCCAGTGAACCCAAGATAGTCGCACTCTGGCGCTGGATACCAAACAGCCCATCACGAGATAGCACGCGTCTCGCTGTCAACCACACCGCGAGAAATGAGGTTAAATGGCACTATCTGCACAATATGGGAGGCTCTTCTATTTTTATTAACGGCGCTGACAGCCTCTATTCTTTGGAGAGAGGCAGCGCAATTCTTGGAAATGGTTATAAATAAGCAGTGAGGTGTCCACAAGGATTCCTATTTATCTATTTTGCATAGTTTGCTATTGTTTTCAAAAATTGGAGACAGCTGTGTTCAATTCGTGATGTGTTTCATAAAAGCATCTCAGTCTTCAATCTAAACATACTTCAGATGATTAAGTGAAAAACTGCTTCAGCGATGAGGGGTGAGGGCTGTTTGCTCTTAATTTCTTTGATTTAATGACCCTGCAGCACGGAGAACTTGTTAGAATGGATTTCAGACATTTTGAAATTCCCCCTTTAGGGGCATGTCTTTGATACTAATGACCGTGGTAACTATACAATCTGCCTAATCTCCCACCATCTTTTTCCACTGGGCTATTTGGTGGGTGTGGGAAAAGTAGAGCAGCTGTGTGTAACATCACCTTTTAACCACTTGCACTGAAAAAAACAGATGCAGGAGTAAAGCATTATAGTAACAACAGCCTATTGCTTTGCACTCTGTGAGGCCATATTCAGGCACGGTGATGGTGCTTTAAGCTGATGGCTAATATCTGCATGCAAACTGGCTGATGTTTAGTAGCTGCTGAATGCTTCACAGGTTTAGTATGCTTTTAGCACTAAAAAGACAGATCTCAGGCTGTTGCTGTTATTCATTTTGCACATATTTGGGCATAAAGTAATAAACAAATCACATTTTCAAATGATCACTGAAGTCATTAGGAGTCATAATCTGGGGACTGTGAATGTCTACCCCAAATATCACGGAAAGCCATCAGAAAAGGAGATATTTCAGTGTGGAATAAGGTGGTCAATAAATAATTATATTAACACTGCCGTCCAGAGAGGCATGTCCCCGGCATGGATAAAAATCTCTTAAAAACAAACTATAAGTACCAAGGTCATAATTAAAACTGAGTCACCACTTCTCAGAAAGGACCAGCTTGTGAATGCATGACTCACCTAGCAGCTGGACCCCCCTGGTGAGGCCATAGACGTCTATGAGAGCCCACAGAGGCTCAGACACATGAACACCGCTGAAGAACAGCATTGGGCTGGAGTCGTTGATTCTGTAAAACACGCGGCCCTTCTTATCCACCCAGAAGGCGATGACGTTGCCCTCATTGGATAGCTCCTCTGGCAGGGCTTTTGCCCAGAAGCCAGTCTGGGAGACCAGGTCTGGGCAGGCGTACTTTGGCAAGGTGTCTGGGTTGATCCTTGATGGGTCTTTGGATGTGAAACCAAGACGTAGCGCACCACTCCAGCAGCACTGCTTTTTAGTGATCTGGAGAATACATATTTTTAATAAAGATTAATCTTTACACTTTACTTTACATTAATAAGCTAAAAGATAAAGAGACTAAGATTTGAGTCAGCAGAGTATAATTAATAATTATCAAAATTGCTTCATTAGTTTTGTGTGTTAGTATCTGAACATTAGCACTAAACACAAAGTAGAGCTGAGGCTGATGGGAATTAATTTAGCAGATAATTGATCATAAACCAAAGTCTTTGTCATATTAAAAAATTTGACCTGATGATGGCTCTAGATTAAACATTAAGAGACATCAAGAGTAATAACAATTCATCATGAGAAGGACTTCAGTGTTGGTTCCAAATGTCAAAACAAGGTAAGACATTTCACTTTGGACCAACACACTGACGCCCATAACACCAAACCCAGTGGCTAAACTAAGACAAGTTACCTTGGTATGTTTATCACCTGTAAGCGATTTTTGTCTTATTTTGAACCTCTATTTACTTTGCATTCACCGTGCCAGATAACAGTATTCCTCACATGGCAATGCTTGCCATACTCTCTCACTTTCGAGACATAGATGGCCTGATAGGTGAAGTGGAAACTTGTTCTAAGCTGCTGCTGCTTTGGCCCACACAAGAGCAGAGAGAGAGAAAAGAGAGAAAATCAAAACAGCAGAGCAAAGACGGGGATGAAGAGAGAATGAGAAAGAGGTGAGGAGGAGAGGAGAAATAAAAACATACTGAAATAGAATAAAACAAAGAGGCGCTAAAATGACTTTACGGTTTACGGTTCACAGTCAGAATTAGTGTATACTAATATTACAAAATACACAATGCACTAATGTTGATAATGCAGTTTCTTGGTAGTAGAATACAGAGACTAATACAGTGAATGATTTTGAATAGTAGTGTTTTTTTTTACAGATGACTAATGTTGGTCATGTTATAATTCTGGGCCCTGTTTCACTCATAGATCACGAGTAGTGCCAGCATCATGTCTTACAAATTGTTGTTGCTTATTTCATTTACATTTGTGACTTCTAAAGGGCTCTTTTATGCTAATAGATCAAGTTTGTTTTTTGGTTTAATCAATACAGAACGAGGAAGAGGATATGGTCTGCATGTTGAAAACACTCAAAGATTGGTCCCTAATACACGGTGTGCACAATTATTACACAAGTGAGTATTTTGACCATATCATCATAATTTTTAGGTATATTTTCCAACTCAGTGCTGAATAAATTTGAATGCCTTAGACATTGGATTTAAGGATACTAGGTGACGTACATTTGTGTAATGAGGGAGAGTGTGGCCTTAGGAGATCACCCCCTATATCGGATGCGCACATTTATTAGGCAGCTTCTTTTCCTACGGTAAAATGGGCAAGAATAGAGATCTAACAGACTCTGATAAGTCAAAAGACATTGCCAAGACATTAGGACGTCACCACAGAACCACGAGACGTTTTGTTGCAAATATCCAAAAGGGTCACAAGAAACATTTTAATGAGAGAAAATGCCAAAGACTGCCAAAGATTTGAGAAGAAGCTACCAGGAACCCGTTATCCTCCAGTCCTGTCATATTCCAGAACTTGAGCCTACCTGGAGTGAGATGTTAAGTGCTCAGTGATATGGCCATGGTAAGAAAGACTATCACTGAACAAGACACATACGTTTAACCACCACAACTGGGCCAAGAAACATCTGAAGACAGATTTTTCAAAGATTTTATGGACTGATTAGATGAGAGTGACATTTGATGGACCAGATGGATGGGCTCCTGGCTGGATCAGCAATGGGCATAGAGCTTTCTTTTGAAATGTCAGAAATGTTTATTTGTAGAGTTTGAGTTGATTGTTAATTATTCTGACTTTAAAAGATAAAAATAAAGAAGTGAGATGGAAATATTTTTGTTTTTCTTTGAGTTGCGTAATAATTCTGCACACTAATAGTTGCCTAACAATTGTGCACACAAAGCCTAAATGTCACTTTCACTTCCTTAAATATTCAGGTTTGAGGTTTATTAACATTTTGGAATGACCAGGAGCACTAACAATAGTTAAACTAATCTTCAAAAATGCAACTTGCCTAATAATTGTGCATGTAGTGTATGTAAATGAATGTGGTCTATTCATGAGCAGTTTCTACACTTTTTGTTGCATCCTGTCAGTAGTTTCCATAGAACTCAGAGATCTATTGATCTTCATTACAGAAAATCACTGGCTCAGAATTGGCCTATTTTGCCTGCAAATACTGGCAGTAAAATGCTGATTAAAGACTATCCAGAACTATTGGGGAGAACACATTGGGAAAAAAACAACTGTGTTATTTTTATATTAGTGTTGGGATATACACCATAGTTAAACTATGGTATGGTTGCTGCTTGTTTTATTAAGCTTATGTGTCACACCATGTTATCAATTGTTAAAATTATGTGTATTCTTGAGTGTGATTTTCACATTGTTTGTACAGCTAATAATAACTTGAGTGAAAAGCATCATATTTTAGTGTGGATACATGACCCAAAATTAACAATAATAATAAAAAAACACTGAGTACACTAGGTAAAAACAATCTATTGGAATTAGAGTTAACCTGGTATTGCATCAGTGCCATATTGATCCAAACTGGATTGGATATTTAACTTTTTTAAAGGTGTAAGATGTGGTGGGATAATTCAGCCGTGTACGTGTGTATAAAAACAGTAACAGCAACATATGTACTGTATATGCAACTGGGACACAGCTGGTATATTCTTTACCTTCAGACGAACTTGCTCATATATGGCGACGGGCCTGTTGCTGAAGGTGATGGCGTTGCAGAAGCTGGCCATTCTCTTGACTGTCCTCTGGGACATGTCCATGACGATCTGCGAGCCCGTGGTGCTGGGGTGGAAGAGCAGAGGGAAGGAGGATAAATTCCCACATGGCTGCATCGGTAGGCAGCGCTTGGGCTTGTGGTGGCATCGGTGCGATGTGGCAGGAAACTGCCCGTTCAGAGAATCTGTGTGGAGAAAGAAAAAAAAAAAACATTTGCTTAGTTTGGTCCACAGGTGCTGAGCAGAAAATACGATTACTGAGTAAATTCTTCCTGGGGCACAATTTACAGTAAATTTTAGATTAGATTTGAATATTAGATTAGACGGTCTGCACCGCCACAGGCTTCACTGTAAATAATCTACTGACATTGTGAGGTGGTCTTCAGGTTGTGACCTGCTGTCACGTGTCACTTCCACTCCCTTATCTTTCCAGCCCGTGTAACATCCAATTATGTAAAAACGCATTAAAATAATCTAATACTTGGGTTCTGTTTCCAGCTTTTCAAGGTAGTGCCACACACCAGCAGTACTGTAGACATGAAAGAACAACGTGCAAGGTAAATTACATGCAAAAATGTCCTTGGATGGAAAAAAAAACAAGGACAGAATTGCTCCCTTGGTTACATAATTAAGGAGAACAATGGGGCTGTGAGGAGTTCATACAAAATACTCTAGTTTCAGTAAATGGTCACGTTTTTTGTTTTTTTTTTTGCTATTCTACATCGGGCCAGATTTTAAACAGCTTTGTGTTTTAACAATTTGTTTCTCTCCGTGCTGGAACACATTTGAACAATAATGAGTACAGAGGAGGAAAAGGAGCAGGAAAAGTGAAGCTAAAATGATTTGCTGACATATAACAGCTAAATTAAGAGAATTAAAAGTTCTTGATATGTATATGTTTGGTTGTCTTATGAAGGGTCTTTAAAGTTATTCTCATATCTGTTACATGTTATTTTCATGTCATGGCTCGTGCTTTAATAAATCCATATCAATCACAATATCCACGTTTAGGGTGAAGTACTAACTATCAAGAATAGAAGAAAATGAACACAATAACAGAAAATCACTACACTAGATGAGATTTGGTGATATTTATTGTGTTTAGCCGGTCAGAGGAAGTGGCCAAATCAGAGCAGACCCAGTGGAGAACATCTGACTCACAATATGCAGCACAGATTTGATTTTTTTCCCCCTGTGTGAACATGCGTGAATCATAACTGCTCCCACTTACAGTAACTCATAATGGGGCTAAACAATTTGTTTTCACATCGCATCTGTCTTTCTGGGATTTAGACTGACAAAGAATTTCCTCAAGGTCATCGTGAGCCTGACTTCACTGGACCAGCTCTTCCCATTTCTTCTGAAAACACAGCATTTTCTCACAGGGTTCTCATTTAATTTGAGGCAGGATTACTTAGAACTGGTTGGCAACATCTACAAACATCTCAAATCATTTTATGCAGTTTTCTGTATTCAAACTTCAATTCTCAATACAAGGACACTTTAAAGGTCTTAAAGCACCATAAAATCCAGCTAGTGTGCCAAGTCTGGAAGCCAGATAAATAATTCAGGACCAATTAACACTTCCTCTTCATCCTTGAGAACTGCTTGTATTTTCACACCTAAATTTGGAAGACTGTGTAGGAGCTCTGTGTGTTTGTCTGTGAGAGAAGTCAACCAAATGAGCTACTGCTGAAAGGCAGATATTCTTGCTTTCCTTTGAATGACCTTGGGAAAGGGGTGCGGGGGGGGGTCAAGAGGTTTGTAATATACCCTGGAGGAAAATCAGTTAAGACTGTCAATAACTTACCATGTGACTGCAAAGACCAGGTCTGTCAGAAGCTGCTTTGACTTTAGGGTAGAGATTGAGGTTTTTGTGTGATTTCCCAATGCGGATGTAAAAATGTTTCATTCACAGAGGCTAAACTAGAGAGTCTTTCCCATCAAATCACAATCAGAGAGGCTCTGCCAAGTGTTCTGGGCTCAGTACTGTGTATTTGTTAAGCTCTTCGCATGCTCTTGTCCCCGCAGAACAATGTCGAATTGTGCTTTGTGCACAACAGTGGTCTTAAATGAAGTCATAACAAATCCTTCAACCATATTGCATCCATGATGTCATGTCAGACGTGATGTCTTCAGGAAAACAAAACAAGACTGCATTGTACTCCATCAAATGGCCAGGCCCGAGACTGAATAGAGTATTTCCTGTAAGGTCTGAAAACAGAAGCAACACCTTACGGGCTTCTGCAGATAGTGTAACAGCACTATCAACCATTATCTTTTATTCTCACTAAATTGATATCACTTCAGGAACAACTTTATTTTCACATCCCAGGCATCTTAGAGTGGGTTTATAGCATTGAGAGAACACGAATAACTATATAAACTATGAATAAACTGAATAAATTGATAAAAAAATAACACACCTGATTTACTGTGAATGGTGGCCAGTTAGAGACAAAAGTGCTGATGTTACAGTGGCTGTTGAAGTGTGTTTAAAAAGTCATGCGACCTGACAGAGACATCGGGGTAAACAGTGACCAGAGCCCTGCCATGATAAAAGAGAGGTGCCATGACGAATGTCAGATGAGCGACTTAAGGAAGGATAATGTTACTTAATGCACCACCGCACACAATGTGACTGCCTTTGCTGTCATTAATTGAAAAGGACAAACAGTGCAGAGACAAAGAGCGGCCCTGGCCAGTGTCACCTGGCCTCTTAGGCTCCTCTGTGTTTTATCCCCAGGCTCGGTCTCACTAAGAAGCCTCAACAGAGGCCCTAATGTGGTGTGACGTTAGCATCTAGGCCCCCCTCCCCTCCCAAGACAAGCACTCACAGGCAGCATCCTAAAGAGCCAAGAGGCACATATATGTTTTTTATCTTTTGCAAATATGTCATAGCTTGTGCTGTTTCAATAAGAAGTAAACAAGAATGATTCCCACTTACAAAATGTTAAAACATCTTCCCGAAAGCATCACTGTGTACCAGTTCTGTTACTTCTACAGTGCTGTTTGTTTGTCATTTGGTGACATGTTATGAATTATGAGAGGATGTTCTCCGCAAGGTCGGATAGTCTCCGCCTGTTTTACCTACGCAGTCAGTACTGCCCTTTGTAAATGGGAGTATAAGATTAACATGGTGGTTAGGGGGCCTCTAGAAAAGTCACAGGGTCACCAAAATATATTGGTTTAGACCATGAATGTTTCCACAAAGATGATCAATTGAATCTGAAATATTATTAATATTACTTTTTTACCATTTTATTTCATATCAGAGCCTTAAAGCTGAGACATCTTTACATACCACACCTAAAGGTTTTCACCAACAATTAGTTTTATTATCAGCAAATGTGTTGATTAGTTTCTTGATGGAATGGAAAAGAAAACTGGGTAAAATGCCAACCACAATTTCCCATAATGCAAAGTCATCTGTTCAAATATCTTGTTTTGTCAAACCAACAGTCCAAAACCCAGAAGACTTACAAGTTACCACCATAAAGAGCAAATAAAACCAGAAAACATTCATTTTTGAGGCACTGCTGAATTTTGTATTAATTCATTATGAAAATAGTTGCATTTTCTACTAATCAGCCAAATGATGAATGAACTAATCAACTCGCAGCTGTAATAATCTTAAGTAATGAGTCATCAGCACTGCTTGTTTTGGAGCCATCTTCTAAACGAGGGGACGCCACAAGCCAAGACTGAAGCACAGTTTCTGTTTAACAAGAAAACAAGAACTGGTGATGCCTGACACATGTAATCTCAACTCCGGGATAATCGCTTAAAACTTTAAAAACACTCAACATTCTCTTTGAAAAATGGTTTAACATCTGTGCTAACGTCACACTGCGATACCTAAACTTCAGTAATACAATCATGCAGGGTTGCCAAATGGGGACAGCTGAATGATTCATGAGCCCGTGAGCTGGACAGGGGCCCTGCGACATGACACGGATTACATTTTCAGGGACCCCAACTGAGATCTTGTCACAGAGCCAAGAGTTTTCAGCAGCGCTCCTGCCTGCACCTATATTGTTATTTCACACCAGTGGCCCCTAATAGTGAAACTGGTAAAAGGACTGTATAGATTGGCCCGTGTCCATCTGCGAAATGAGATATTCACTGCTGATCGTGCTCCATGTATCATTTAACATCTTCAGAACGACTCAAAAATCCATTACACGTGACCACTTTACAGCCAAATGAAATGATCCAAAGCAGTCACATTAGGATATCCAAACACACCGTCTTTGCCGATATAAAGTCACTGAAGGCTAAATTCATCAAATGAGCCTACATCCCACAGAAATTAATGAAATACTATAGTTATTATCAATTAAGGCTGAAAACAACAATTACTTTCATTATATATGAAACATATATATGTTATGTAATTAACCAATAGTCCATAAAAATAGTGCAGGCTGCCCCTAACAACTTCCTAAAGCCTAAGTTAACGCTGCTTTACAACTTTATATTACTTTTGTTGTTCCATCAACAGTTTGAAGGCACAAAAATACTGAATGCATGCATGCCCTATGAACCACAGAAAACAGCAACAGTTGAGAAGAACATTCAGCATTTTTGCTGAAATATTTGTGGACTAACGAATTAGCTGACGATTTATTGCAGCCCCTTAATCAACACAATCATTAACTTCCCCCAGACTAATATTTGATGCATCAGTTGCAAACAAGTCAGCGGTCACAGAGTAAACCTTACATTCAAGCTTTGGTTTCAGACTTCTTCAGAGTGTTGGGCACCTCTGAAATGCAGTGCTGTAAATATACGTTGTGTGTGTCACAGTCGCACAGCACATGGAAAAAAAACAGACACTATCATTGTATATGCAAATAAACAATGAACAATGCGGGGAAACAAACACTAGATTGTATTTTACATGAATGATAAAATTGACAAATAAAAAACAGGGTCCAATGCACCTGTCATCATGATTTTAAAGAAACATAAAAAGGACATAAAGTTATTTGAAGTCCATTTACTTTGAAACAAATAACAAGCCAGGTGGGAAAAGTTGACAGCCAACTTGGCTTGTTGGATTTATTGGATAACTTCTCTCTGTATGAAACTTCCCTCATCTGTCCTCTCTGTGCGTTTATGACATGATGCTGCAGTCAGATTTTTAAAAAACACGACTTCCTGTTCATATTTCCTTTTTATCCAGAGCCAGTCGTGACTTAGAGAAGGCGGTTAAAAAAAAAAAAAAAAACTTGGCCACTTTCACTTCTCATTTATTTCAGACTATCAGGACGCGCACTGGCTTGTTGTTCCCAACGCCACGATCTCATCCCCCCCTCTAACAATCACCACATCGATTTAATTAAAAATCAATAGCATCGGCTCGTGATGCTACACGTCCTTACCGTACAAGGCATTCCTGGTGATCTGACCTCCCATGGCTGGATGCAAGGTGCGTTCACCTCTCCTCTGACTGCCGGACGGATCCGCGGACATTCACCTTCAGCCGCGCGTCCTCGGCGGCGACATTACGCGCACACGACGCCGATCACACGCGCACACTTAACAAGAAAAAAAAAAAAGTCCCGATTCAGCGGCAGGGCAGGTTGTGTCCGTCCAAAGCCTCATCGACATTGAGCAGAGAGGCAGCAGGCAGCGGATCGGGACGCTCAGCGGCTCCCTCCAGTCCCTGCACGGATCACGCTGAAATTAACATAAAAGGTGGTAGTGGAGGTGGGGCTTCCAAGGACTATTAACTACCAGCAACAACAGAGAGCACCTCACATGAGCAATAAATCACCAGGAAACCCCCTCAAACACATTTGGAAGTCGCATATCTCACTGTAATATACATTAAATACTTCTCTTTCTGGGTTTTGTTTGCTTGTCTCCTACTTCCTGTGTTCCTCCCGCTCCTGTTGCACACTTTACAAAAACCAGTTGAGTTTTTCCCTACACACCTGTTGAGAGGACTAACCTGTTAGCGCTCTTATCTCTTCTTTTGGTTTCACATTTGAGTCTGGGGTTTTCCAACCTTGGCGTTCATCTGAAGAAGCTCAGACGGCCCCAGAGTCGCTCGAATCAGTAAATGGGGAAGTGAAAGCGCAGGGAGGAAAATGTTTAAAGTTGGCTGAAAACCACTCAAGGGGGAGAGAAATGAGAGAGACTGACCAATTACGCAGAGATGTCAAGGGTTTATTGGCTCGTCCTAAGCCAGTGGTTTCACCCAGCTTTTTCGTGTTTTCAGGATTTACCTGGCAGCTTGCAGCACTATGAATGCTGATACATTTTGACATCTTTTCTTGGCTACTGAGTCGCCACGATGACCGGGCAGAGACGCTGTAGGCTTCAGGCGTACCATGATACTAGAGCTGAGAGACTGGACCTGAACTGCGAGGCTGGGTAGTAAATGAACGTCACTTTTCATTTCATGGATAATTCTCCCCAAAAACAAACCGTTATGTCCTTTCTCTTTTCCTTTCAAGTAAAGGAACGACTTGATAAGGCTCCTCTGAAGTGTCCAGGTTCAGAGGTTCGGAGTTGGCACGATGGACCCGGCCCCTAGCGGGCACCTCTCAGGATCTGCCTTGTCGCCTTAGCGTTTACATAACTTGTGTCGGCAGCCAGGCCTGTGAGACACTGCATTGGCTTGGTAGCTTGAGCTATATTCTCATGTTGTTTATACAAACTGATTGCGGTTAACTCCACTGTCTGTAAGCAATTTGCAATGAGGGTAAAGCCATACCACTGGGGGTTTTTCATGCAGCGTTTTACATAGTGATTTTCAATGGAAAGTGGTCAAACAGATTTTATTTGTCACAGGAAATTGAGATGAAGTGAAAATATAAAAGCGTGTTAAGTGTGAACAGAACACATAGGAATTTATGGCATGGACCCCGTAGCTATCACAGTCACGCTTAATAGAGTTTGACAAGCCACCTGATCGCCGGCTGTCAAAATCTGATTGGCTGTTCTGTAATACAAGGAGAAGTGGTGTTCGCCGTGAGATGATAAAACACGATGCTTTGTGTCCTACAGTAATATTCAAGCAGAATGCCATTAATCATGCATGGGGGAAGGTTGCCAAATATCTAGTAATTGTGAAATATTAATTACAAAATACAAAAAGTCAAATGTTTTTTGCCAAAATGTGCGTCAAATGCACCATAATACTACTGCACACCAGAAAAAAAAACTATTACATTTCTGATAATACTACCCAGAACCTTATACTACAACTAACATGGTGTTACCTGTAAAAACCTCCAAAGACATAGAAAGACCACCACCCCAATTTAGATATAAAACATCCAGGATGATGCAGCTTCACTGTTTGCTGATGATGCCTTGTGTCATGATGTAAATGTTTTGTTGATGTAGTTGTATGATGTAGCATCTCCTTGTTGTAGTTTTGTGTTTTTATCGGAGGTTTTGTGATGTCTTTGTGTCTCTTTTGTAGTTTGCATCTCTTGGTTATAAATGAACACCTGTTATTTGTGTGCCTTTGCTGTACTTTTGTACTACTTTGGAGAAGTTTGTACATGCATCTCTATGATGTAGTTTTAAAAGTGTACGTGGTAGATTTCAATTTCTCTGGTAGTTTGCATCTCATCGTTGTACCTTTGACTCTTCATTCAGCTGCTTTACGTCTGTTTGTGGTCATTTCATATGTCTTTGTGGCCATTTTGTTTCTCTTTGTAGTTATTTATTTAAACTTCTCCGTAATGGCCTTCCAAGCACAGACACAGGGGCCCCCTGGGTCCGTTCAGTAATCCATCAATGCATGGAAGTCAGACAGAATGGAGCTTGAAGTTTGGACATTTGCTCAGTTTGCCAAGTTCCAGTGCTATATTCTCACAGCTTTTCAAATTATTACCTAGTTCTTTGTGTAATAGCTTTAATCCTTTCACTCAGGATTGGATATACTCTGTATACCCTGACAGAACAGACTGACACCTCCTCCCACAGAAGATTATTTGTAGATGGGTGCCTGGCAGGCAGCAGCTGCCTGGTGGGGTGTGCTGGCGTAGGGCCTCCGCAGACATCTTGACAACCTTGTTTGAGGCAGCCATGTGCGCGCTTGCTCTCTTCGGGGATGATCCATGCTGAACAAAAACACCATTCAACTCAAAGTTTGGACCCTCGCCCTAGAGCCATATGCAAAACATTACAAAGCAACACAAGAACATCATATGATCCTCAATAGGGGGGCGTCAGCAGAAAAGGAACCCCACCCGGCAGGCACGTATCAGAGGTGAAATCAAGTTGTCAAACAGCCTCCAAAAGTGACAGTGACTTAAGAAAGATACTGGGGGAAGTTTATTGATCATGAGATTGTCATCAGGCGAACTTTAGCTAGAAGGGGCAAAACATTCATCTAAAATTACCAGAATCCAGTTTATTTATTGGCAGAGTTTGCTTGCAGAAATAATTTTGACTACAGTTGTCAGGGGCTCTCAGTGTATCTACATGCAGTGCCAAAATGTGCAGACAAACAAACAGACATTCAGCTGTTAAACAAAGCAAATAGGTAGAAAAAAGTTCCCAGTTCACTACAGTTTATTATCCATCTCTTCACTTCTTCACTTCTTCACTTCTCCGCTTTGATGGACAGTTGTCCAGGGGCTTCAGCTGTTTTTGAGCTAAGGGTTGTAGCTCTAACAAGAAGAACATAACAGCATTATGGGCTTGGTTTAGATTTTATTTAGCCTGGCACTCAGTGGCGTGCAGTGATCCAGAGACAGTGGAACTAAAGGATCATCACTGAGATTATGATGTGGTTACAGACTGGAGGGATATGAATTGATTCGCTGAGAAGGGAACATCTCACTGCCTCTTTAATCATTCAATAACGAAGTAAGTATTGTAAAACTCTCTTTAACCCTGCGGTTCACAGCAGTGTTGCCATGCCTTCCTCTAAGGTTAATTGCTGTTGACATGTGACCAAGATGGATAAACATGCCCAACAGCACATTCTGACTCCAATTCCTGGGTCAAGACAAATGTTTTCCATGAAGAGTAACTATGAGGCAGGACCACAGGCTAGATCTAGGTAGTGTAGTCCAAATATTTAGAGTGAACATATTTGATTGTTAGCACTGTTGTCAGTGATACAGTTGTTTGCAGGGCAAGTCTCTGCAGAAGTTTGAGTACATTTCATCGTGGCACAGTTCTTATGATGGGCAAGATTAAAGTATCAGGTATTCTATTTTTTGGAAATGAATCCATTTTTATGTATTGTTCAGTGTTCAAGTGTTAATAAGAGAACCTGCTCCTCCTGTGCCCGCATCTGGAGAAATAATTTACACATCAATAAGTACATGGTTTTGGAATATAATCATATACTTCAATCTGCAGACACTGATAGCTCTGCTGTACTCAGATCTGCTGAAGAACCAAAAATGAGGACTTGGACTCGCCTGCCCTAACTTACTTAAGACTTGACTCCCTGAATATTTGGCTTCACTTGACACCTAAAAGCACATTCAAAATTTTAGTGTTGGCGTGGTAAAAGTGCTTGTTGCGTGCATGTGTGGTTTGTCCTCTTTCCAGGTCTTTGTGGTAGAGACAAGGTTTCTGCACTCTGTTTATGCAGAATTGTCAATCTGTTTCTCCATAGTCTAATGTCAATATAGCGTGTTTTTAAGGTGGAAGTTTTCGAGATATGAATGGGTCAGAGGATAAAGGGTATTCTATACTGTACATATTCTTCAATATTTAAAGGCAACATTTTTGGAACTATAAATAAAACTGAATTAATAAAATAGACATTTTTAAATATTATAAACATAAATAAGACAATTATAGGCAACCACACATCATTCATAAGATAAGGCGTGCGCAATCAAATCACTTAAATGACTAAAATGAATAGTTTGATCTTTTTATTCTCTCTCTGGCTCTGAGTTAGATGAGAAGCTTTTTGCTGCTGTTGTGTACATTAAGGTACATTAAAGTGAACCTACATAAGCAGGTTAGCTTGGCTAACCTGTGTTTTACAGTGGGGTGTGTGCCAGACTAGTTGCCAGGCAACCAGCAGACAATGCAGGGAGAAACAATCACACAACCCCCCATAAAATGGTGAACAGTTGTTTACACTTGGGCTACTCATATCTGTTATTTCCGTAAGTGTGAATAGCACGAATCACTTGTAATTTATCTTTTCAATTTGTGTCACTTTCATGTGTATTCCCTAAATAAGATACAGATCATGTCAGTCTAAATCATCATATTGACATTGCAACTTTACATCATTCTGACAGTAACTTGCCCCTGATACCAAGCCATAACAAGCCATTTCCCACACATTTTCTGCCTGGGCCTGCTTGCCTGATGTAAATGTGTTTCTGCAAAAGTCTTGCAGAGTGCCGACAAAAGTAGTTAAAAGCAACCTTTGACGTCCCAACTTTTTGGATGAAATCTGTCTCTGTGAAGCCATTCATGTTATGTTCACATAACTCCTGGCTCCAATCCCACATCTTCATATACTTCTGCAAATAAGTAGCAGCAATTGCTCAACAAAAACCCATGAAAAACTTTCCTCTCGTCCCTGTTATCACGTACATATCAACCTATAAATGAAACAGTAAATGCTAGATTCAGCAACCATGTTTGCCTCCCTATGTCTAAAGTCATGTCTTTCTTATTCCTCTTTTGTGCATAAGGGTCAGTTCAGGACTGTGATCAGTGCATAGTGTAATCTTATATTGGACTCAGATTGGTATCTTCTCTTAAAATACTGGAGAAACATATTTGTCATTCTTTAAATGTTTTTATTGGACATATCTTGAATGCCTTGAGGCTTGACTAAGACTTAAACCCAAAGGACTAAAACTGCACCAACCTTCAGTGCAATGGTAGAATGTAAATGTCACATTACGTATTCTTCTTATTCATTGTTCATTATTTGCCTTACTGTTTAAGAAATACATCATTGTCTACTCACCCACATTTTAATCAAAACTCCAGTGACATTTGAATAACTGTCAGACTCACAGTGATTTCACCAGCACATTTCCATCTCTGCCTTCTCCCAGACTGCTGAAGTTAAAGAAGCCATCCTTTTACAGCCACAAAACTGCATAAAATGTCCATCACATTTCTCAAACTAGCTCATGCACCATAATCAGGTGTTTGTAGCCCAACAATTGCATTCATCATCATCCACCCTATTTCCCTCAGTGATTTAAAAGGCTTGAACAGTCACACCAGACCACGTCACTGAAAATAATGAGGTATTCAGGGAAATGTGATGGACATTTTGTGTTAGCTTTTTTTTTTCTTTCCCTGTCTCCAAAGATGGCCCCATTAACATCAGCAGTTTGGGAGATGACAGAGGCTGACTCGCCTGGTATCAGTCTAAACGTCACTAGAGATCTGACTAAAAGGAAAATGACTAAATGTTCATTTTCCTGTAGTTAACTTTGAACAAAACAGTTATTAAATAGCTTATGCATACTCACAATTCATGTTCAGTTCATTTGTTCCATATAATCACACTTTAAAAACAGTAAAAATAAGTGTAAATAAAAGTAAAGAATAAAATAAGCAAAAAGTGATAATATTGGCTTTCAACTTTCAGTAATAAGTGATTAAAAATCGGCTTTGGGCAATTCTGAAGTTTCTTCATTCGGTACCCTATTGGCCTGTGGGTACAAGCTCATCCTGAGCCAGTGTTGACCTGATGTATTGTGTAACTCATTGACAGCAAGGGAGGAAAGGCTAATTCAATTCTCCTAGTCTTAGTCTTACACCGCCTGATGGAAATATGATTTAGCCAAGACAGAGCGCCACCTATTGCATGTTTAGCCTAAAGAACCGTTCAGTGCAAGACCTTGCAGTCATGTTTATAAAAATAATAAAGATTCCCTTTGTAATTGACTTTTAAACACTTTTAAGCTATTACTTTTTCTAATTAAGAAAATGTTTCATGTTCTAAATATTATACTAAATATACTCTATGTTATAGTTAAGATAATAAAACAATGTTTTGTATGTTTCTTGAGCTGATGTGGATGACCTGTAACCAAACTGTTTAAAATGCTTTTTTAAAAAATATATTCTCCTTTTGCATTCATATGTTACACTGCAGTCACAAACACCGCATTGAAAAGCATATATATGAAAGGTGTGCAGGTGGCTCCTCTTTCTCACCTTTCCTGTCATTCTTCAGCTGTGCTATTGTTAAAATAATAAAGGGGTAAAACCCATAAAAAATATACATATGGATACTGATCATTCTAGCAGTTATTGTATGAGGCATATTTGTTCTTATAGATTTTGGTTATAATAACTGCTGACAGTGAGTCTGCAGAATTATTTACCTTTTTTGGGGATGTTTGCCATCATGTGATGCCATTATCAATAACTAGATATGATAGTTATGGAGCATTTATTGGAGCTTGTGAAAACAGCATCTGAAAGCAAGCCTTCCACGACTTTCATTACTGTGGAGAGTTCACATGATTGCAATTGATCTTCCTCCAGAGAGGATAAAATCCAAGCCAGAGGAGAAGGAAAAAAAATCCTCATTATTATAGAACCAGCATCACTATAGCTGCGATTTAAATGCCAGTGAGATTTTCATCAAGTATCCATTGTGCAGTTCAGCACAGTTTCCCATACAAATCTTGAAAAATTCAAGAACAATCATTTTCATGTGGAACATAATGGACGCTGACCTAGAATCCATGCATATTAAAATGGCAAACTAATAACAGATAATGGAAGGGCTCAGCAGAGAGTGCTGAAGAAGAGAGAGTTAACTAATTAGTCTCTCATTTCTATAAGGATGTTCCCTTTTGTGAGCGCCTGTGCGTTCACATCCTAGGATCACTGAAGAAGCTGTGGTTGAAATCAAGCACCATCCATTCTACAGATGTTCCCATCTGCTCAGTTTGTGAATCATTTGATGCAACACTGTAAATCAAATGAATTCAGAGCAGCATTTTTTTTTCTTGCACCTGCATTTATTCAGCTGAAGAATTGAATAGATGCTGATACCGCGACATCATTTAAAGTCTCACTAGCTATTATTTCTGTTACTCACTATTGTGCTCATGTAATGATGGTGAGGTGTCATAATATAAGTGCGGAAAACACAATTGAGTACAAAACTTGCATTTTAAAGTGCATGTTTTGTACTTAGTGTTGAGACCCCAGACCATCTAAGCTGCACAACTGTACGATGAAGAAATTCTGTAGTGAAGTGCAGCTGTTTACAGTCTTTCCAGCATTGTTAGCACTGTATTATAAACTGTTTAAACCTTCACTAATATAGAGCCTGTAAAGCATTGCTGGCGCTGGAGTGTGGCTGCAAACATGTTGGAATGTTAGCTGAAGCAAAGAGTAAACCAACTGTGAATAAAGTAAGTTTATAATGAAATATGACATTTATAATCAATAAATATTTAAGGTGGTACCTCCAGCTTTGGCCTAATGCATAATTAAAGCGCTTTACATACATTTATAATGATGTAATGACAATAGTGGACATAATACAAACACTGACTCTCTATTTGCTTATGAGGTGTAACATATTGATCTTATACTGCTGCTCAGGGTGTGTTTTATTAAAAACAACAAGCATATGGAGCACTGGACAGTTTAAAACTACATGTCAGTGTGGAATTTTGTGTTGAATAATGACAGTGAAACAAAACTAGTTTGACCTTGTTCATTACAGCCAAGAGTAAGAAATGATGGCGCTTTCAGGGGAGGACATGGAGTCATGAAAGTCAACACGCTTTCATCCCTCAGGGAGCACAAATGTGCTTCTGCAAACCTTCCCATTAGATTTTGATATTTAAGTGTGGACACTGTAGTCTGATGGTGGTACTAGAAGATACTAGGTCAGAGAGCCATCATAATATTAGAATTAATCCTCTGAAGACCCTAAATACTCACAGTAAATTGGCCATTATGCATTGATTTATTGTGTGTATAACAGACATTTGACCCAAGGGTGTTGTTAGCACAGACCAAATGTCAGAAATGAAAATGGCTCGGTCTTTGAGAAGCATTAATGTCTGCAGTTCAATTTCATCAGTTTATGCTGTTTGGCTCTAACTGTTAGCCTTGTTACATTTTAGTATTGTGTATGTTTGGGTTTTTATGGATTTTGAATTTCTTCACATTGTTTGTCCATTTACTTTAAAAATTGTCATTCCTGCATGAAAGCGTAACGCGAATAGCAAAATAAGTAGCATTTTTTCAGAAATGATATTCTGTGCCATGAAATACATCTCATGATGATAACGGTTGCCACAAAGTCAAGAAAATTTTATCTTTGTACCTGTTATCTGTGTTTTTTGTAGAAGCCTGAGCCAGAAGATTTAGCATATGTCATAAATGTTTTATAAATTGTATCTTTCAGACCCTTAGCATTTTTTAATCAATAAGATCGCATCGTAAAACTCTCATAGTCAGGGTTGGTGACCACGGAGGTGCCAAAATAGTATCTAGTTGAGACTTGAAAGGCCTGTTTAATCTGGCCCAGAATCTGATGGAGGTTTTTCTTTTCATGTGGTACATGCCCTAAGGCAAAGGCAAGTGATGACAAAGTTGGATCTTCTTTTATCAGACCAGACAAAGATTAAAAATGAATAAAATTAATCTGCTGCAGTGTTTACCACTTTTCAAAAAAATATACCCAGGTGTAAAACTGGAGTGTTCGTTTTAAAGAGTTAACTGTAATTTTACAGCATTGTATTTTTTTTCTACATAATACAGTTACTCCATGTCCACTTTTCTATAGAGAAAAAATAATACATTTAAAATTTTACCAGCTGATTATGGTAACTCAGTAAAAAACATCATATTTAATCCTGTCCTGTAATGTTTATATGACAGCTGTGGAGAGAGAAGTGTCAGGATGGCTCTACTGTGGGAGGAAGTTTGAATATGATTCTCGCAGTTGCTCTAACCTTGGCATGAATAAAAATGCAGTGTTGACAGCAGCACTTAAGATGCGTGATGTACAGTATACCAGCACTGAGGCACTTTGTAACAACTGAACTTTAAGATCAGGAGATCAGTCCATGAACAGAGACCCAGACAGAGCACATGTTTCTTTGCTTTTGTTGTGGCTTGAAGTCTGCATTTACCTGTTCTTCTCAGAGAAAACTGGTCAGAGGCTGACGAGCAAAATAGTGATGTATGAATAGTATACTTCCATTTGCTGTGCCTTTGAACTGCAGCAGTTCAAAATTAAATGTATGAAAAGGTCATTCAACATTTCCATTATGTCTAACACTGTCCAAAACAATGTTTATTCAAAACAGAAAGCAATAAATCATCTGCATATAATGAAACATTCTGTGGTTTAGCCATGAATGAGTTGCTTGTGATGACTGTATGTGTATTTAGTTGCAACAGTATAGATTAAATACAGATGTAATTACCACAAATACTTGTTCATACAGAGGACCCATTACATACAGAGGACATACTTTTTTTTATCACCATCTTCGAGTTACACTGAAGTAGTACTGTTCACTGAAAGAGATAACTGAAATACTAAGGAATGTGAAAGAATCTGTGAGAGACATGTTGTTTTCTCTTTGTCCCAGAGAAAGAAGTTACTTCATCATTTTGTCATAAATCATTAATGAAAGACTAAATCCTGAACCACGTCCAGTCTGATTGAGTCTGTATTATTGATAGCAAAGTTGATGATTTAGACAGAACATTTGAGAAAATATCACAGATCAGAAACCTAAGCTATTGATGTGATATCCAGCTTAGGAGATTGTAGCACATCTTGGCTAAAATGGTTCTAAACAAATCTGAACTTCTGTGAACTTTCTAAGAGAAACCTAACAGAGCTTGAAGGTTTGTCAGGCTGCACAGTAATGTAGAGAGATTCACTGATAGCTTCAGTAATTCCTCTTGAGGTAATACATTGATTTACTGCCATCTGGTGAGAATCACAGATGTTTGGCGGGAAGATGTAACTTGGAAAGCTTTTTAAATTATCGACCTTCCCTTTTAAGCTTTATATATTGGTTTGTAAAAATGATAAAAGCTGTATTATTTTTAGAGAAGTAAGCTGCTGTTTACCAGACATGTCCTTGATTCCAGACACAGACAATGATTGGGCAGAACATGCATTGCCACATTTGTTCTGTGTTCTCTACTCTTTTTTTTTTTTCTTAGCATTGTTTGATTAAATAAAACAAGAGTTGTTGTAAACCATCCAATATATTTACCACCCTTCATGTACAGCAACAATTTCATTAGCAGTTTGCTAAAGCTACAAAATGTAAATTGTACAAACATTTGATTGACGCTGAAGTTGAAGTCATTGTCATTGTCATTTGTATGTTGGTAGGAAGATGCAGGAAGTGTGTAGATCTTGCAAAAGAACAGTTTTACACCACTCATTCATGTTCTGTAAATATGTACGCCACACTGTGTATCAAGCATCAAACTGTACCCTTGATATTGTATAAATAAATCTGGTTGTTGTAATCCTGTCATAACCAAATATGTTGACAACCAGTAAACTTACTGCTCAGATCTCAGCTTTTCTAAAGAGCAAGCATTAGTGTCTTATTTTACCGACAGCTTAAATACTCTGACTGCTCGGGTGACATATGCAGAGGACACAAATTGCGACACTGCAATCTTTCCGCTCCTGCATAAATCACTGCGAGACAGAGTGGGGAGGGAGAGCTGTGAAGGAGAGGCTAATGGAGCAAGGATCACAACCGTGTCATCTCTGCGAC
The DNA here is from genome assembly GCA_028564955.1 of Terapon puta. NCBI lineage: Eukaryota > Metazoa > Chordata > Actinopteri > Centrarchiformes > Terapontidae > Terapon > Terapon puta. The sequence continues at coordinate 14,174,809 of JAOXYL010000039.1, forward strand.
AGGTTTACAAGGCATCCAGTATACAAACTTTAAATTTCTTTCCACACACTTTATGGAATTTACTGGCAAACACACCTGGACATCTAACTGGAAACTAACTTTATGAGCTAAGAACATTTATTGTTGTCATTAGGATATACACTGAAAATGGCATGTATCTGCAGCGCTGGTCCAGGACATTTGTCAGCATCCTGTAAAAGTAACCTCTAGCCCTCTGTGTCCTTAAAATCATTCTTTCATGCACTGCTGAGGAAGGATTTCCACATTGCCTGCAGAAGAACTCATAATATCATGGGTTTGAGAGATAATTTTCAGTGTTTTTAACAAAGAACTCTTTCAGATTTATTTACCAAATGTTCAGTGTCCAGAGGATAACAGGATGCCAAAAAACTGGGGAAAAAACACTTTTTTTCACAGTGTTTTTTTCCCTCTGAAAAAACATCTCAATTCAAGGTTCTTTTCCTTCCTGGAGCTTTCTACCAGCATGTCAATCTCACCAGTCTTCATTGGCAGATGGAGTTTGCTCACTTGTCACAGAGAGGTTTCTGAACACAGCAGCTGACAAAACAATCTCATTTCAGCAGTGGAGGAAAGGATAATAACTCAAGTACTGTAATTAAGTACAATTTGGAAGTACTTTTACTTTACTTTTAAGTATTCCATTTTACACTACCTCTATTCCAATACATTTCAAAAAGAAATATTTTGTACTTGACTCCTCTGCATTTATTTAGCAGTTACATTTACTTAGCACAGGCTACCTACATTAATAAACTCCTGACCCATGCATACACTTCTGCACTACTAGTACAATACATTCACTGATATTCAGTGGTGGAGGGCGTTCTGAGATTTTTTTACATGGTTAAAAATAACAATGCCAAATGAAAAAGTACTCCATTGATTACTGACATGTAGGCATCATTTGCATGTACTAAAATGTAGTGGATCATAGTAGCAAGAAGCATAAATGTATAAGATTGTAAGAAGAAAAATAAGATTAGCACAATAAATAAATTAAATAGCAAATTTAAGCATCTGTCCACAAGACAAAAAAGAAGTAATGTCCACAAATGCTACTCTGTATCATTACCCTTTTCCCCACATTCAGGATGAACCAGTGCTTTTATTTTCAAAGTCAGCCCATAACAAGATGAACGACTCTTCGCTCCAGAGTATTGATTCCTCCGTGTCACAAACAGATGCTCTGTCATTGGCTGTAGCTCATCATATTAAGTTGACAACAAGGTGAAGGCCATGTTATAGCTGAATGACAGCCCGGCTCCTCTTGATACAAATGAGTTCACATTTCTTTACCTTCCTCTTCCTCGCCCTCTCGATACAGAGACATGTACACACTCAGAGCCACACAACAGCTGTTGCAAATCATTTCAGCTTTAGTTAATAATGTAAGATGTATTAAGGAAACATGTTCATAGAGCGTGATGTGTTGATTTTAATTCTATATGTCTTCTGTTGGTGTAAACGTGATTTTCCATCGTTGCGTCTATTATGGGTTATAATTTGAAACTGCGTGACAATGTGCAGACTGTCTGGTCCAGATTTCCACTCTTGTTCCGCCTGTTGTTTCTGTGCTCTCCAAACAGATGCTCCATCAAATCTCTTTATACTTGGCTGAGCAATGGGACTTACGCTCTGTCACTCCGTGGCCCTCATTCAAAGACACCCAACGTATAAGCTGTCATTCACCATGATAGCATTCATGAGCGTGTGCAGCGTTGGTGTGTGTGTGTCGTGAAGATATACAAGTGAGCTCTTCTTTTTTCATCGTTGTTACTTGGAAATTTGTTCAAAAGTCTGCATGCCAGTAAACCAGTAATATGTGTATGTTTATTCACATCTGTTCTTTATCCAAAAATGACAGCATTGCAGAACATTAACCTCATAAAGAGTCTCCTTTGACGTTGGTTACATTTTTCAGAATTTCCTCTTATCGAGTTATCTTCTTGCCGCTGTGCTTCAACCAGTCATTAGGATTTTGCTATCAGGGTGGGCTTTGTAGATCAATGCCTGTCCCTGTACAAGACAGTCCAAAGGCTTGATGAAATATGAACACCAGTTTGTTTAGCTTTCTCTAATAAGGCTCTTCTATATTGCAGAACATCTAAGTATCATCTGGTAACTTAGAACAGCATGTCCCATGCTCAGAAGAATCGTGTATGAAAACAATCAGCTGCTGAGGAAGGTCATGACCCCTGCTCAGACAGACATTAACATGTCAGGCCTGTCACTGTTGGACTCACCCCAGCACACCCCACCCCTCCTCGTAAACAGGCAGCATTGTGCTTCCATGGAGCCATTCGGTTAGATGTGGACTACAGCTTGTTTTTTAGCCAATATTTGTTCACAATGTGTAAAATTAGCACCATAAAACATATACCAAATTAAGAAGTATTGCATGTTTTTATTTTGTCTGTGGATTTACAGGCAACTATCTCTGGATTACTTAAAAGAAAACTTAGAAAGGCGCTGCTTCTCAAGCAAGTTCTGAAGCATGCCATTTCGACTGCATTTTGTCTATTCGACAGGCCAAATTACAATAAAACTTTTCATTGTCAGAATGCCATGATACCACATGTAATTTAATGTTGCATACTTTGTCATGAATATCTAATATTATGGAGAAATATAAAAAAACTTAAATTATGTTTTCATTTACATGTGAACATGTTTGCCAACATAAGCTACCTATATGCTAAGCTAGTGGTCCTACCAAAAAGTAAGCCTGTAGAGTCAATAATAATGTACTTCCTCTTTTATTTCTTTTGACATTAACTTTTTATTGTAAAGGAAAAATGAGCATTTGGCATTTTAAATCCCAAAGCTGCAGATCATCTGTATTTGGATGTGAATTTAGAAGGCAATGACAGTATGCATGATATAATGGTAATTTGAGACGACTACCAGTGTCATAAAATGGCTCCACATTATGAAACTAAGTGCTAATTTAAAGATCCAGTATGTAAATGTAAACCGACTAGTCTTTTGTGCAGTGTGGCACTGTGTTTCTCTTGACTATGTCTATACTTATGACACAGTCTCTTCACCACATCTGTCTTTACTCACACTGTAAAGCTGACATCATCTCCACACATGCAAACCCACGCAGGCATACACACACGCTCCTCTAAGCACAGGCCCTAGACACTTCTAGAGCATGCGGATGGAGGATTGGGGAGGGGGGGTAAATAAATCAAAATCAACAACAGGCATCTGTTTGAAACAACTGACAGGATGCAGGATGCAGCCCCAAAGCAGGCACAATGAAGGTCAGTGGAAAAAAGGAAACATGAGCTTTTAGGCTGTCATTTTTTTAATCTTGTTCCACATAAATCACACTAATAAGAGTTAGGATTAATCACCAAGGGTACAGATAAGAAAATGGCCGAGATGCTGCACTCTGTTGTCAAGGAAACCAGTCTGAGTTGGCCCATTGGCCTTGGAAGCCTGAAGTAAATTGCTGCCCAAAACCAGCAGATACAGTGAATTCATTTTTTGTGTTTGTTTTTTTTTTCTTTTACTAATGTAATGCTTTAAATGCCCACCCAATTTTATTAGTGCAAACACTGTGTACAGGTGTTTTCAAGGCTAAATAGACTAAACAGGAAGGTCAGTATGATTATATTTTGCTTCTACAAAATGAAAAATGCACATATCGATGCATTTCGTGGAAACGTTGACAAACAGCACCACTGACACCTACAAATATGCAAGAACTTCATGAAAGGTTTTAATAGATTAATAGATTTTGTAGCAATTAGCTGTGAAACACATGAATTCTAATAACATAAAACCATTAAAAAACTGAAACAGTGTATGTTGGACAATCTGGTGACACATGGACATGCATTTTAAAATATACAAATCTCAGCTAGAATGAGGATTCTCTGTTATATTTAAGGAGTGCAGCGTTTAAAATCAGTGAGAAATAGATTCTTTAAGCAACTGAAAACTGTTGCAGCTGTGATATTTCTCACATTTAGGGCTAAGATATTGCTGACAGTGTGAGTATAGAAAAATTTATGACTTGTGTGTTGGTGTGTGTGTGTGTTCACAGGCACGGAGGACTCATATCTGTGAAAAGTAACTGCGACACATAATAATGTGAGCTGAGTAAACACATCACAATAAGCATGATTACAGTTTCCCATGGTGGAATTGAATCCTCGCTTTGAGTCCTGCGCTTGATATGCGTTCAAAATCTTGAATTGATGTCTTTTTTTATGTGGATTTTAGTATTAACTCACTTTTCACTCTGTCAATTAATGAGATTTTGCTCCCTCTGGAAGGCAATTAAACAATGGACCCTGTGTTCCCCTCCCTGCCAATACTGTGGCAGTTCTCGTCTATCAACACACAACTATCTAATACCAATTAGTTTCTGTCTTTTCAAATACATGCAAATTAAAGTTGCAGCAAATGAACTGGCTTTCCAGCTTATCCCGGGCACTGAAGTGTGGATCCACCGTGCTATATATTTTATTTTGTCATTATTTCATCCTCCAGTCAAAGTCGGTTCATTTCTCAAGGGTAATGTGATGGGAAGGGGATTAACCTGAGCCAACCAGTACGATCTGATTCAGCTGACACTGATGAAGCTGTTTATTTGCTGTGTGTGACCAAGAAAAATCACAAATTGGTCTCTCTGCAGGTTAGAGTGAGAGGGAGAGACTTCTCACTATATATGTAAAAATGTTGTGAAATACATCACTAGAGCACTTCATCATAATCAGCTTGTATTTAATGTACTTTCCTCCCAATGATCTAGCCCCCTCTAGTGTGTGAAGAAATGATCACGTAGGAGACTTTGGCCTCAGAGGTCCTCTTCAGACATGTCCCTCATACATCATAGATGCAACAGACTGTTTCTGTGTATTATTCAAATATTGCAGCATTTGTAACATGTTTTGACGACTACAGACAGTTGCTCTTAAAAGGGCTACAATCTCGTTTTAATTTCAGGTTGCATTTTGGCTGTGAGTTTTTTCTCATGTCCCCCACTGCAGTCAATTTCTGCCCTCAGCAGCTAATAGCCTCTGCTGGTCTTAGCCCGCTGTTGCATACATTTGCTTTCCTGATCAACCGAGTCCTCCAGCATTACGGAAATAGGCTGTTTTAAACCACTAGGGGGCACTATGAAACAACCCAGCCATTAGCAAATTAGCAGGGGAGTCATAAGGGGTGGTTATTTCTCAAGCAGTGGCTGTTTGTTGCTGTGTTACTGGAAAATGAAATTCAAAACAAACAGGTCTGTTTGGTACATTTTCCCCTCATTCTCCCCTGCTATTTCTCCAATTTGCCCTCATACCACTTTTTTCCCTTTATTTTCTCTTTTTCTCTCTTTTTTTTCCTAAACCAACCAGTGGTTATGTAGTCTGGAATATGCTAATCTGCTATGCACCGGCAACTCCCTGGGTGAAGATCACTTATTAAAAGCATAGTTGGGAGGGTTTATGCAAATTGAGTCAAATCAAAGCAAGCTTTCCCTTGGTTGGTTACCCCTTTGCATACATTGTGAATTTGAGACCAATATTTTATTCCTGATGTTCCTTTTTCATGGAGCCTGTGCCAATTTCACATCACCTCAGAGCTCTCTTCATTGCGTATTATGTTGAATTCACGTTTCTCTGCTTCCATTTTTGTGTTTTGCCGGTGTGCTGCTGTAGACAAACAGTTCACTTGTCTGCAAAAGGAGAAGTTTCATTTCCCGTTGAGTGGATTGACAGATTTGTTAGAAGGAAAAGATGGATAATATCCGCTGTGGCCAAAGGCTGCCGTGAAGTAGTCTGACACAGACACTGATTAAGCCTCTTGAGATCTGAAGGGATTGTGGGTCTTAGTTGAGAGAGAAGAAGAGAAACAAAAAGAGAGGAGTGAGCAGGCGAGAGAACAGGACTGCAAATTGGATTGGATGAGATGCAAGTGTCCTGTGGGTGTGCTGGCTTTTGTGCAACATGTTGCTCAGGTTGGACCAACAATCAGTCGTGCTTCCTTAACTCCAGACTATTAGGGTCCAGGAGAGAAGGGATAAGCGGATCTCAGATCAACAAGGGGAAAGAGCAGCTGGGATAATATGCTGCATTGTTTGTGTGCAGAGCTGACTTCTGATTCCTGGTCATTATGTAGGAAAAAGCCACACTTTCTGAATGTGCTGTGCCCATTTTGCATACAGTCACATATTCTAATGGAGGGCTTAATTGGACCTCTTGACATGCATGGTGGTTTATGTTTATACCACAGTAATGCAAACATATCTGACTTCTAAAGTCACCCCTGCCCTTTAGTGCACCTCATGCTCTGCTAATTTAGAGTGCAAAGGTGAGTCCTCTATGTTCCATATTTATATTTTGAGTAAATTAAGTAAAAAAAAGAGCAGAGGTCAATGCCTCTCCTCCAGGTATATATGCCGACTCTGCAGTCTTGTGTTGAGTACTAAGTATCACCAGGTGTTCCTATTACTGGTTTAGATCGGAGTCAGACTGGGAATTTTCAGCTTAAAGACAGAGATGAAAGGTTATTTACAACATCAGTGATTACTTAATCATTCTCTTCAGCCAAGCAGGGAACTTAATTCAATATATTGAATGTTTGCACATGCTTGCCTGCACATGTGGTTTTGCAAGTGGCTGCCTGTACAGGCAAGTACCACGTTACCATCTTTGTACCATCTTCATGAATGCAATGTTTGTTGAAGACAAGTCATGAAACACATTTACTTTTTATGGATGCCCATATCCATAATGTGATGAAAAAATGTAGATCATTATAATGAGATATGAGATAATGTTGAGTTAGTAACTCAAAATATTGAGAAAATTTCTCAAAATAATTAATTAGTATGTCAACATGAAGACACAGTACTTAAAAGCAATGAAAGACTCAAAATAATCTGTTACTATGTCAAAATACTAAATAATTATTTTTTAGAAACCTTGTTATTTTAAAATATTATTCCTTTTTTGGAAGATTTCTTTTTCACCACATTTCAAGAATTGCCCTTCCATACATTTACTGTGCTTTTGAACAAGTATGTGACCATTTCCATGAGGTGCCTTAAAATATATCATGTCATATCATATTAGAGGTGAAGCATGCTCCCTGGTGTATTACCAATGTACAGACTCAATAAAAAATGCACAGATGTATGTAATGTATGTTGTGCAACATCTGAACATCGTTTCAAACCTAATTTGACATTTTTCTATGTAAATAACTCCTAAATCTGCTGGGTAGCTACTCTTACAGTATAAAGAAAATGTGGGGGGCTTCATTTCATGTGTATGATTTCGTCATAGGAAGCTTTTGTCTAGACGTATTCATTTAGACAGTTGCATTCCTCCGTGTCTTTGTGGGTCAATTCAGTAAGGTTCGGACTATAAGGGGATCACTTCAGCACATTTCAGCGTTTAACCCGAGCATAAACCCCATCAGCGCAGCAGAAGCTGCTGTGGATGATTCCTTAATCCAACCAGACACTGGGAGAGGGATTCATAAAGGCAGAAAGGCTTCCAACAGCATCCTCCCTACTGCACACCAGCAGGGATAAAATTCCCTAATGTGAATGCAGAAGGGTTTGCCAATTGCGAAGTCTAATTGCAATATTAATCAATTACAGAGAATAAAAAGCTCATTTTTATGCCTACCATGGGTGGCTGGCATGCCGACTTCCTGTAGTCTTTACTCACTGCATCATATGAGGTTGGTGCGCCATTGTCAGAAAATGAAATTATCCCACTTCAGTTTGATATTTGCATATTCACTCAAAAACAATGAGGCTCTTGTGCAGTAGTATAGTAGCTACATCATACAAGTGAAGCATATTGAATGTTTGCTGGACTCCTGTTGATATAGTTACACAGAATCAGCCCTGCATTAATGGTGAACGCAGTTCAATAATGTCTCAGTCTGGATGAAAGCAGCCCCCCATAAAAACCATCAGAGGGCAATCGATGTGCTTTCATCCCCAGGACGGAAATTGCACTCATATGGCTCAGACTCTATGAAGGTCCCCCATCCAAAGCCAAATCATTAACATCAAACTTGCAGGAAAGAAATCAAAATGTCAGTCTGCCTTGCAATCTCTGGGCAGATGAGTATTGCCTCTATTTCTTATACAATTTCATTCTCCTCATATCTACTCCTAGCGTTGCCTACAGTAGGCCTATTTCCTGCAGCATGATTTTCTCTATTGAATATGGAGAGTTGAGACACACTGGAGAACTCTTATCAAACGTACACTTCCATAAATAAGTTACTATACACATGGACCGGTGTTATTAATTAAGTAAAGACTTCATTACCTCAGGCTCATGCTTAATTCATAATTCATCCAAGTGACAGAATCATACTTTTTCACGTGCCATTAGTGTTTTTGGTTCTACTGACCTATATAAGATTTCTACCTCAGGTTGTGCAGACTGTAAAAGCCCTCTGGGACAAATTTGTGTAATTTTTGGCTATATAAGGAAAATTGACTTTACTTAGCTTTAATAACTAAACTGTCAGGATTGTGAACTCTGAAGTTAGGGAACATCATTTATGGAACCCACACAGTACACTAACTTTTACTTATCCCTCTACTGTACATAGGATTTATATACCATTTAAATCAAGTATTTCTAACTCCTCTTCTGTGCATACATTTCAGGGTGGTAAATTTGAACTCAAGTTGTCTTATTCAAACATAAACCCTTCTAAACCTTCTCTTTGCTGTATATTCTGTTTCTGTTGTTTGCACATCTTGTTTGCTCAACTTGAAAGACATAGATTTTTCAGGACTTTCTTTGAACAAAAGCCAGGTGCCTATATGAAGTCTTGCTTGGTGCAGTGATGCAAGTTGTTCATACTGACAGTTAAAAAGCATGTGATGGGAGACGGTCCTCGTTAATACATTCACAGACATTCTGAGTTAATCAAATCAAGTAAGTATCTTGCAAGGTTACTTTTTTTTTTTTACTACAAAATGTCTCTGTGTGGGAGTTCTGAAAAAGATTTAAGTCTGGAAGATACTCACTTGATTTGATTAGCACACAGCTAAAGCCTCGTAATTACTTCAGATAAACTTGTGAATGTCTTTTTACACAGAGCTGAAGGGATCTCCAGCCAGAATGAACAGAAGGGATGATTAGACTGTGAGCCTATACACCTGGCTGAGAAGCAGCTTTTCACTACCCAATCTGGATGAAAATGTCAAACGTGGTTTTCAGCTGCCATTAAGTTTTTCAAAATTCAATAGAAACATATATTTTTCCAGAAGTCATGGTTACTTTAGGTAATCCGCAAAACTTGTTTTTTGAATGACTGATAATCCCTATGGATTGTCCAGAGTCGCAGAGACACTTTCTGCAAAGATAAATTGTTGCAGAATTAGTTTTCTATTGCTGTAAACACCTCACATGAAATTACATTCAACTCAGTATGTACTGAGATGATGGCATAAACCTTAGGAACTGATACCTAGACACAAAACTACATGTATGGTTACTGCTAAAAGGAGTTGAGGAAATCTTCAAACCTGGTCTGGTATTGATATCTGAGAGTTACATGAATCCAAGCTAGCTGACTAGAACAAACACGACTTGATCAGACTTTGGGGAAAATGGCTTCAGTAAAGATAATTAAAGACAGGGGACCTTCGTCGTCATGGTTACAACAATAACCCCTTGGTTATGATTAGGATATTTCTGCAAGTGTGCTTTATATGCATGTGGAATATTTCATCCAAAAAGTGACTTTCAGAAGTAGCAAGAGAAAACCTGTTTTCTGTGTTGACCGGCTGCATAATGTGCAACATATAGATTTTTCCCACAGAGTCTCGGAGATCTTTTGTAAAAATCATGAATAGTATCACAATGCACTTGTCAGGTCATTGTCTGCTGATTCAAAGCGAAGGCCGACCAAAGGAGATGTTAATTTATTGGAAGCGCTGTGAATGTTCAAACGGTGTATTAAAAGCACAGTAGCGTTCACTTTAGCATTCATCCTTTTGATCATCTGGCATTCATGTGAAGTTCGATGTATGCCAAGGCCTCTTGTGATGAATCCCACAAACACATAAATATACACAAACTCTCTCTCTGCCTCGCTTCCTCTCCATCTCCTGTTTCTCCCTCTTTTTTTTCTCTGCTGCATCAAAATAGTTTCGACCCTCTGAATCTCATTTCGCTTGGTCCTTTTGGTGGGAATGCTACTTGCGTGTTTGAAAGACAATTACTCGCATTTATCTCCACTTGTTGTCTTGACGATGTGCGTGTTCGAGTGCCTGCTGAAACATCGTATTGTTTCAAAAGCAATTAGCAACCTAAAAAGAACAACACAGGATCACTGTTGTGCAAAATTGAAATAAAGCAAGGCACATGACATGTAATTGCTATAATTACGCTATAATGACAACGACTGTAATCATAGTATAACCAATTTTTTATTTTTTTTCCCATTATGGATCATGATTGGCATAACCTATTATCTTCAGTCCAAGGCCACGTCTAATCTGAGCCACGCTGAAGTTTTTTGGGGTCTTTCTTATGCTCCTTAAGGCATTTTCGCCCTTATTTGAACAGATAAAGTCATCTTTCCTCATCTGAGATAGCTTCAGATTCTTTGTTTGAGTATTCAACTTTGTCTGTTTGAATATTTAAATAGTGTCGTTCATATTGATCCAAACACATTTCGCTGAAATCTCTTATTATCCCTTCTCAAACAAGACTTCAGTCTGCTGTCAGCATTTCATTGGCATGTTGTTACAGTACATCAAGATGTCCCTCAATTTTGAAAAGCATCATTCTTAGAAATTCAATTTATTTTGCTCCTCTAAATTTAGCCTGCTCCTGTAATGGACTGTATGAAATTATTAGTGGAGAGGAGGGTTCAGATAAGAGCCTGGGGTTGGTATTTTTTCTTTTTTGCCAAAATGAGGCTAGTCTACACACAGGGCGCATTTTGACAATTGCTAATTTTACCTCTATTGTGCAATTTGTTGGCTGTGAAAGTTATTATTCCATTATCACATTAGGATCTTCAGTGACTGTGATTCATATTTTAGTAACAATGTTCCAAATTACAACCTAAAAACAATGTGTCAGGTGTTTCTCGCTATTTCATTTATATCAGCAAGGGAAAAGTAAATAACAATTGACCTTAGAATTTAATGACTTCTTGCTAAAACAGTTTCAGCAACAATGGAAAATTCAAGAAGGGATGATTTATTGTAGGACTGCTTTTTATCAATTAACACCTAACCTAATAATCTGGACACTGACTGCACATCTCTCCAATAAATGTATTAATATTAATATAGAATAAATATAAATATTAATATTATATCTGGCAATATAGCCCAGAGTTTAAGTATAAGGTAGAAGCTAACATCCATTACTGCTACTATAAACTTCACACTATGACTTCATCTGCAGTGCAGGTTCTTATGTAAATATATGAACTTCTGTATGTGAAGAAAAGTGACTTTTAGCCCAAGCAATACAGTGCAATGTTTGGCTTTGATAGTGTAAAACCTTATGATACAATATCGACAACTTTAGAACACACACACACACACACACACACACAGACAGACGCTGTCTCACCTACACACAAGCTCATCAGAGACGAGGACACAATCGTTTTTTGACATGAATCAATGTTGACATGTTCTTATTTCCAGAGCTGAAGCTTTTTTTTCCGCACTTCCAAACTCTGAGATGAACCGAGTAGAAATTCTGCGGCATGGGCTGGTGCGGGTGACACAGCTGCCTCGGTCAATAGGCCAGAGCTGCTCATGGACTCGGCAGCAAAGCACGGGAGCAGATGACAGAGCCAACGGAGCCGGATCAAACAGCTTGATCTGTAAAGGCCCTGACTCCAGACACAAATTGACTGGGCGGGTGGGGTGGGGGTGGGCGCACAGGAGAGAGCACCTCTACCCCAGTCAGATAACTTTCACAGTTCATAGACACAGAGCGGGACACATTTTTGGAAGCGTGCCACAGTCATTAAATCCAGGCTATTTTTGTATTCTGCGCACACATCTGCTGAAGATCTGTCGCCGCGGTTCTGATATCACGGGAGGCGGAATCACCTTTGCCCCCGACTCCCTCCCATGTTGGTGATGGAGGGACTTATGCTATTAGACACCACAGGAAAGGATTTCACTCTTGTTACACTTCTGACTGCTGATTGAACACCCCAGCGCTATCTGTTACCAGGAGAGTGGTCTGCTGCTGGAGGCGCTTCTTGTAGTAGTAGATTATTTGCCTCCACTCAGATGGATGTACTTTACATGACATTAAACAGAAGCAATATGGGATCTGCCTGCTACGAACCAACCCCGTCCCTCACCCCCACCCTCCTCCCATTCTTTTGAAGACCGTGGGAGAGTTTCATGCGCGATTCATCTCGTAAATCCAACACCTCCTAATATACGATAGGGATATGATGTGGAATTAATGGTCATGAGATAATGTTGTTTACATCTGTATCCTCAAATTGGTAATCACGTCATTTGAAATGAAAATTGGACCCACTTCCAGATAGAATTTTCAAACATGCATAGATCTGGCAGGCACTTTGGGCTAAGTGTTTCTAATGTCTTGAGAGAGTAAATAAAGAGCCTAATGTGTTCTAGTGCACACATCTGAATAAGACTTGTCAACATAATCTTCTCTGCCCATGATGCCTTGTATATTGTGACGCCTTGGCTTGTTTGTTTTGCGTTCAGGGGACTGCTTTGAAAAGGAAATGATAGTGATATTTTCTCGTCAAATGTAATGACTTCCCATTTGTAAATCTTAGGAGCCCACAGGAAGGGACAGCGTGCATCTAGAGAAGTTTTAAGCCTGCACAGGCATTTTCACCCAGGGGCATAAACCAAAGTGTGCATGATTACAAAATAATGTGGATGGTCAATCGACAAAATCAATCATCAATGAAAAAGAAAATTATTAATTGAAGCTACACCAACATTTTTATGACATATAACCAGCCCTGTATATAAAATGTCAGTGTTTTTATTTTTAGACAGTTTGATACCTGAGGACTAAGTTAGCAATGAAAAAAAAAGAAAACCTGTTGGTGTTGCAAAGCATAATTGCAAGGACTTGACAAATTGTTCATTTACATTACATTAAAAAAATTTAAACAAAATAAAAAAGATTTAGTTTATCATATCATCAATCATTGATGATGAAAATCATCAAAATATCAGAAACATTTGATGAACCTCAGTTCTGAGAATAATAGACACAGCAAGGTTCAGTTTTTTTTTTTTAATCACTGGACGGTCACAATTCCATTTTCCTAAAGTTGCAAGTCTAACAAAAAAATGGCAGTTTGCTGCAAAACAACCCACTTCAAATGTTAATTAAATTAAAAATAACTCTATACTAAAAAAACAAGTTGTAACTTTCTCATGATATTACTATATACTTACCCTTCTGCCAATTTAAAACCTGTGCTTGCTTATGTGTGTTGTATTTTTCTTCCTAATAATTTTCCATTTAATCATCAAAGACACTTTTATTCTAAATAAGAGACTCTCTGCTTACATCAATGGATGATTCTTGAACCTGCAATGCATCCATAGCCCTTCTGGGGTAATGTGACAGGCCATATACTCAACTTCGATATGTTTCCTCCTAATAAAGTTGTAAAGTATGCCTACATATTGCTAAACAGTTGCTTATTTACACATCCAGCAGACACAGAACAACATCAACACTCATTTTAAGTGTTTCAAGCGACCTGATGGCCATAAGTCCAATATTCAATCTGCTTTTAATCCTGTTTTGCTCTCCTCCAACTCCTGAGGGAAATATCGGGCTCTTTAGCTGCTAAATGCTCCACTATGTTCACCAGCGAGTGACAAACTCTGTCTGTCAGCTGTTCAGTGCTGGGCGGGTAGCATACAGTGGGTTTATCAGAGCATTTGCTGAAAACAGCTGTTGGAAACAGACACTTTTCACATCATGGATAATTTGGCAATATAAAAATATTGATTAGTGCAATAAAACCAGCATCCATTAAAAAATCTGCCATCACATGGCAGCTTTAGATATCCTTGATATATTTTAAGGAAATCCTACGTTTTCTTTTTTAAAATAATAAAATTATTATTTGTATTGGAGTAAATGGGATTAATATGTGTTGCTCCTAGTTAGGCTTAGTTTGGCATGCACTGAAAGGCCAAATTACTGCTCTTCCAAAAGTGCATAATTGCCTTAGAGATATTATTGTGAACATCTAACACTAAAAGCAACCTTTTCTTTTAATTGCGTTTCAGCAAACAGAAAAGGAGCCAAAAGCGAATGATAATGCAAACACATTTTTTTGTTTCTGTTTCTGCTTAACTGTGGAGTCCTGTTTTCTACTATCACTTGCTGTGCACTATTATGGTAGACGGACTTCAGTGTATTCTGAAAGGTAAAAACATAGATATGTATAGGTGTTGCATAGAGTTCTGCACGGTGGTGTAGTTAGATTACGACGGCCCAGTGTTTGCCATGTGATGTCATGTGGGTAGAGAGTACCTGCAGAGTCAGAATATAGTACTTTGCCTGTCAGTAGATTTGCTATTTTCTGGACTATAGAGGGTTTGGTGTAGAGCCTCTGTTGTGACTGTGAAGTTCTGTCTTTTATGAGTAGCTGACATTACTGACATTTCATCATTTTACTATAACAGCCTTTATATTGGCCAAAGTTAGACTGTCATGTCTGGCATGTCAGCAGGATAAAACCACCACACAACAACATGATACTGTGCTTCCTCATCCAGCTGCAGCAGTGCAACAGATGCAGTTGAAGCACAATAAATAAATCGTGTTTCAAGGCTGTTCAGTATACATTTCTCATTTCAATTCAAAGAGCAGTTCACCTCTTTTATTAGGTCTACGGATGAACTGCTTAAATGCCTGGAAATTCTAGCAAGATTCAAAGTAACCACTAATAATTGTTGTATTTACATTAAACAGATAAGGGTCAACATTTTCGCTAAATATCTTTCTTCGGGATTAGAATGTCATAACAAAAATCAACATAGAAAACATGACTGTTTTTACATGTAATTTTTGAAAAGTGCATTTCCTGTTCAGCATCAACATGCAATAAGGCCTGAACTTTGTTGTCACTTGATCTGTATAAACCTTCTTGTGCTCCATGTCAATGTTGAACAAAACAAACAGTAAATACAGTTCGTTTGCAGATGCAGGCTTTTAAAAATGGCAGCTGAAATAAAATGCTAGGAATACTCAACCAATCAGAAATGTTCAGCGCTGATGGTTCACCCCCAAAGTCCTTGTGTTTTTGACTAGTTCTACCCTCGGAGCAGGGACCTTTTGGGTTGGAACTTGTTCCCTGTGGTGGAAAAGCGATGACTTCCTCCAAAGGTTCCCAGTATCTGGGGAAGGTTCCTGTGGTAGAAACATGGCTATAGTATAAAAGCCAGTCAGCTCACGTTGCTTATGAAGTCAAAATTTCACTCCAATAAAACTGTTGCAATTAGTGGTATTCAGTTCAGAAGGTGGAAGGCTGTTTGTATGGAGTTTGATGATAAGTTGTGTGTTGCTATTCACCTTTATTTAACCTGCTCAGATGGAATATTAGAGCTAATGAGGTGCAGTTACATTTTTTAATAAACTGCCCTGACTTATTGTCCTGTTGGTGACAGCGCTAAATCGACACTCGTAATTATTCATTTTCCCTCTTCAATAATTTTTCATTGAACAAAATGGTGAACTAATTACCAGAAGGAGTGACCAGAGCAATAGAAAGAGAATGAAGAGACTCTCTCAGTGCTATCGCTGTGACCATCTGATACCAGCCCAACTGGCTAACAAGTTAACAGTGGGTGCAGTCACCGCACCTTTCTGGCATGGCCAGTTTGAAAGTTGAAATTAATGCACCGGAGTTAGAACTGTACAGTTTTCCATTTTCTTTCTATTTAAGATTTTGCTCCACCAAAAGGTTAGGAAGCTTTTTTTTTGGTCTGAGTTATTTCCCATGGATACATCTGTGACAGAAAGCAGCAGATTGTGCTGAATAAAGTCAGACAAGATGAAAGAGAGCATGCATTCTTAAATAAAAATGTCTGAATTTTGCATTGTGAGCTCCCCATTTCTGAAAAGCAGCTTTTTAGTGGTTTTTCAGACCTGAACATGCCTACCACTGGATTGAGACACAAGTGAGAGTGATAAAAATCTGTGTTGCAGTAGCAGTGCTAAATGATTGTAAAGAACATTTGTTAAAGGTTTTTGCTCTATTCTGTGAGATTTTGTCAACCTTCGTTGCATATAATTAAAAATCACTGACAGTGGCCAGCAGTTAATAAAACAGAAAACAATATTCTCAGCTAGTTGTAATTATTAACATTTTCGCTGGTCCAGTTTTCTCTCAAATCGGCTGGGCATATGAATGAGATGACCAGGTTTGGTCACAGCTATTTTGGATGAAAGGAGAGAATTCATTAATTTAACTGGTAAAGCAATTATGAAATATGTATGTGGAACACATTGCATCAGCGTGATGAAAGTCTGTCATTGTTCTGATGGCTGGTTTTAGCATTGACATTTTAATTGGTGATTTTCAGCTCTCATTCTGCACCAAAAATACACTGACGGCAGAGAAAGTTTCTAGGACATTTCAGAAAGAACGTTAGCTTCTAAGCTGGTCACATACACAGCCATGCACACTGACATAAACACACACGC
>JAOXYL010000039.1:14191623-14203771 GCA_028564955.1 Terapon puta
TAGGACATTTCAGAAAGAACGTTAGCTTCTAAGCTGGTCACATACACAGCCATGCACACTGACATAAACACACACGCGCACACACACACACACACACACACAGCGGAGTCATTGAAATTGAGTAGTCTGACTGAGCCTTGTGTGGGCTCAGTGACAGCGTTGATTAAACATTAAGGAAGAGATATAATGCCATTTTACCATTGTGAGTTATCCAACCTCTTTGTACTATCATTTCATCTTTGCCCTTGAACTCAAACACATTGCCGACTGACAGGATAGAAAGAATAATGATAATGAATTATGCATAAATGAGAACTTGAATTCATCTTTATCCAACTTTGGAAAGTTGCTGCGTTTGAGGACCCCTGAGTGTTATTTGTCATGCAGCTGACAGGAAACACTGCAGTTGGTACTTGTAAAAATGGGCTCAGTGTCTGTGCCAAACAGAACAGTTTTGTGCAGTGTTGTGGACCGTGAGCCCGATTCTCCTTGCCTGTGGTTACCATGAGAAGGGTGATCAATGCAAGAAAATGCACATGTGCATTTGTCCACTTTCATTTCCTTTAACCTTCATTGAGTTGATATGAAACATATTTGGAAGAAAACGTCACAGCTGTAAAAAGAAAGTGTTGAATTCTCTGTAAAACTGTTGTAAAGCATCTGGTTTACTTCATCATGCATGTGATTACACTTGATCCATGAGAGACAAACAAGAAACATTTAGGGTTTTTTTTGTTTTTTTAACAGTGTGCGTCTCCTATCTGAAACTCTAGTGTGCAGCAGCAGTTGAATTTCCTTTTCAGCAAAACAGTCGGGGGACAACACAGCCTGTGATACCTGATGAAGTGTCTGCTGAGATATAGAAGAGTGGCAGACATTCACAGGATTGCCAGCAGCAGTGGTGTCTTACTGATTGCAGTTTTGTCTTAAGCTTGTCTGATCCATCACAGTGTGACCATATTTAGTAAAAAGAGGTCACACGTGTCCTTCTCCATCCATATCTGTAATGTCGAAAAGCATGAGCTTTGGATCCACTTCGACAATCAGAAAAATTGCACCCTAACACACTGATATATTCATAGCTTTATTTCCACCTAGGTTACACACTTATCACATTCATTTTGGCCAAGATATTGCTGTTGGGATATGTGTAATTTTCTCTGCAGGTCTTCGAATTTCCTGGATATCTTATCATCAGACGGTGCCCTTTGATATTATGAACTTTTGAACATGATATGAAAGGTGGTTTTGTGTACTTCCCACAGAGGTCTGCCGTGTAATTCATGGAGTTTTTGGACGTTTTTGCTGAGGACATGTCACTACAAAATCTTTTTTTTTTTTTTCTTGTTTTTCTCACAAAAACTTTTTCTGTTGGAGGCTCGAACCTGAACACTATACAGGATACAAATAAACTGCAGAGACTCAGAAATGTTGAATGATCATTACATCCACTGGTCATAGATTATACCAGTCACTCCATACATCCTGCATTTAAAATGATACTGAAGTAAAAGTACAGAAGAATTATCATCTAAATGTATTGAAAGTATCAAAAGTAAAAGTACTCCTGCAGAAAATGTGCCACTGGGATTTACATATAGTCTTGACATGATTACATTGTTAATACTGATGCTTCAAAGCACAAGAAGCAATTTACTGCTGTAGCAGGTCGACTTGGAGCTATTTTTAAGTTTAACAACTTTATATGCAGTGAGTTTAATTCGCTTGTTCCCAACCTGCATGTTACAAGATAAATGTGGTGGACTGTGAGATGATTAACGGGGCAGAAGAGGAAACAAAATTCTGCTGCACTGGACTTTTCTTTGCTTTTTTAAGAAGAAGATTTTACCACTTTGGGCCTTGAACCGTCATTAAAATAAAATCATCTGAAAATGGCACCTTTTTGAGTATAATCGCTAAGAGCTCTCAACACTCTTATTGAACTCTTAGTCTGCTTTTTTGAGGGATCTCTCATTGATCTTTTATACACTGTTTGCTAATATAAGTTTATCACATGTTGTTTAATATAAAATCTCAAAATGTAGAATACTTCTCTTAGAAATAAGGTAGAGTGGATATATAAGGTAGCATAAAATGGACAAGTACACGTACCTCACATTTGTTCTTAAGAACAGCATTAAGTTAATGTTGTTACTGCAGCTACTTACTAGCAATGGCTGACTTGCCGAACTCTGCAGCTAAACATTAGACGTAGGATGAAAAAGGAACATTAAAGGCCCTGAAAACTTGGTTTCAAATTGTAAGCATATCTCTCTAAAACTCTAAACCTGACAGTGAACAGAGATACGTGACTTCGCTTGTTTCCAACCAAATCCAGTCCACTTTAGAGCAGTGAGTAGAAGGCAATCAAATCCAGACATCTGTTGTGTGAAATAACTAAAACTGTTGTTACACAGGCAGAAATATGTGTTTATGAAGGACCCTGTCGCTCACAGTAAGAAGCTGATTGAGAAAACAAATTTTCCGTGCCTTTAATGAAAATATTACATTCATACAAATCACACAAGAATGGCAACTTAATGAGTAGGGAGGAAAATTGTTCATACAATAGTTTTTCTCCAAACCTGACAAAGCAAACATCAATTTCTGGAATGATAATTATTTAACTCTGCTTACACAATATGACCTTTTAACCCTGACCTTCTTTACATACCGATGTATAATGTGTCTATTTTTATTCCAATGTTTAACATTTCAAGGTGCCTGTATGACCATGAGGCTTAAATGTTCTGTGGGTTTTTTTTTCAAATATCCAGTGGAATACTTGAGCCATAAACTTAAGGACCATTTAATAGAAAAGTGCCCCTTTCTAACCTTGGGAGTGATTATTCGCATAAGCATAACGCTGCAGTGCATGACAACGTTGCATATGCAGCGATTTTAATTTACTTGTGCGCAGGGAGGTCCTCCGGAGCCAGGCGATGCTTGATGAAGGTGCTATCACCCTCAATGAGAGAAATAATTATCACAACAACACATACATAAGTCCTCTATTAAATTAAGGCCCACTTTAATAGACTAACAGCAAGAGTGGGAGTGGTGGCTTAATGTAATTGGTTACAAGATGACATGCAGAGGGAAGCGTCACGAAAAATGAAGCAGATTTATGAGACCCGCTCTATCTCAGTTTTCCCTTTTTTTTTCTCGGCTGTCTCCCACTGAAGCTTTATTTGACCACTCTAATCGCTCCTGTCCTGTGATCTCACAAGTGTGTCATATAAATGGCTGGCGCATTCTGTTTATTTTTCCCATCCATAATACATAGGGTATCTAAATCCTGCTGGCGTGTGCAGGAAACAGAGGAAGGGAGAGAGAGAGAGAGAGAAAGTAGAGAAGGAGAGGTGGCTTGCTAATGGTGTGAGGCATAAAGGCTCAGAACAAAGTGGCAGAAATACATACACATAAGCCAAAAGGAGCCGGGGAGGCCACGCACTGTGGTCTGCTGGTTGGGAAGTGGTGATTTGAGCGTTTGGAGCTTAGAGAGGCTTTAGGCTGAGTTTGATCTGCCGCTGCTCGAGCAGTATTTAGAATCAGCTGCCTAAGTATTGCCTCACGCTCACCTGACTGCAAGGTCACCCAAAGCCACATTTTAATTCGGTTCTCTGGAAAGCATGAATTGCTCCCCGGTCTAACCTTTATCTTTTTTTATACAGAAGCACCGGAGTGCTCTTGGTCCTGCAGAGTTCTGTGGAAAGCACGCAGGACCAAACACTTCCATACTCTGGGTTCATCCCTGCTGCAGATCCTCGGGCGGGAATCATTTATAGGCATGGTACCATGTATCCGAGGAAAATTTATACCAGGAAGAAGATGCTGTGGCACAATCAGCAGTCAGACCTCCTGCCATCTGTATTTAACAGTGATTTATAGATTGCAATCAGTGAATGTGACTAGTGGCATAACACACAAATCTGGGCCCTGTACATACTTTATGTGGGGTACCCCTTTTTAACATGCTGGTTGTCACACCTATATCAAATCAACAAGTAAACACTTTTATCTGTATTTAATCAGTGATGAAGGATGAGCCTATTTCAGAGAATGTGTCTGAAAAGTCTGAAATCTCATCATATGTTATGCTTCTTCTCTAAATACACTGTAATTACTGTGCAAAGCCCTCACTGTGAGGTTTTGCAACATTATAAAACCTTATTTCACATTTCCCTTCATTATATCCTGAGCATAAGAGAAAGTTCCAAAAGCCATCTAACTCTGCCCCGTACACTGAGAAAGCGTTGTTGTATGACTGCTTTTAATAGTAAAAGACTATATAACAAGGTTTCACTGTTGAGCTCTTGTTTTATATGCAGAATTATACTGAATTGGTTGGAATTAAGTCTTTAAGACAGAAATTTCACAGTATAATAAAGCTTTAGAAGCTCGAGTCAATACATATATATGCTCTGGTCCTCTACCACAGACCTGGGAGGTGTTCCTAGGATTGTATTCTTCTGTAAAGAGAGCTCAGATGTTGTACCTGAAATTTGCTGGAGCCTCTTGCCATTTGTGGGCCACAGCCCTCAGTGCTCTGATCACCACTGGCACCACTGTTTTGCTCCGCACATTTTTTCCAGCTTCTCTCTGAGCCCTTGGTATTTTTCCAGCTTTTCTTGTTCCTTCCTCTGAAGTTGCTGTCACTTGGGATTGCTACATCTGTCACCACTGCTTTCTTCTGTTGTTTGTCAAGTAACACAATGTCCGGTTGGTTAACTATCACCAGCTTGTCAGTCTGGATATGGAAGTCCTGCTTGCTCATTTTCAACCACTTGGGGAGATATCTTCCATTTTCACCCGGTGGATTTCCAGTCTATACTCAGTGCAGATGTTGTACGTTATGCCAGCCACCTGATTATGGCATACCACAAATCCTATTTCTGCCTGCATCTTACTCTCTGCCATTATGTGCTGGACTGTCTCAGGAGCATCTTTGCACAGCCTGCACCTGGGGTCCTGTCTGGTGTGGTAGACTCCCTCCTCTATTGATCTTACACTAAGTGTCTACTCTTGTGCTGCCATGATCAGTGTTTCTATGCTGTCTTTTAATCCAGCATTGTCCAGCCACTGGTAGGATTTCTTGATATCAGGCACTTCTTCTGTCTGCTGATGGTACATGCCGTCTACGGCCTTGTCCCTCAATCAAGGTTCATCCCTTTCATTATCGGGTATCTGCTAATTTCTGAGGGCCATCTTCCTGATGGATTCCTGGGTCTTGTTTTTTTCATCCTGGACACTGACTCTGACTCGCACCAGTCCCTTCCGCCCTGGCTCCACTTAATGTACAGTCTCCAGGTGCTGGACTTGGGATGAAAGTCCCCAAGTGTTGCGAGGAGCTTCCTTGTCTTGACATCAGTGGCCTTCATCTCCTCCTTTGACCAGTTTAATGTGACTTATTCCTCACCACTGCACATTAACATAATTTTTGTATGTGTGTTGTTGGTTCCCACATCAACCGTCAGAGTCAAGTTTCCTCTGCTGATTGAAAACAAATCCCCATCCTTTCTCTCCACAGCCGAGCTGCCTGACTAACTGCCCCATGGTTGGCTGTTCAGCTCTTTACTTCTTCGCTCATCTGCTCTCATATATATGCGCCATCAAATGAATATTTCATCCTTTAACCCACAGCTAGACTATATCAGTGGAACATGAATGTCATCTGTTTCACAGAGATTATTAAAAGAAATAAAAATTTGCCTTGCGCCCTCCCAATGACTCAGAGCAAACGCAGACAAAATCCCATTCTGTTGTTTTCTGGGCTTTTTTTTCTGGGAGGAGGATTTTAATTTCTACTTTTTCTACATTTTGTGTCTTGCAGCAGAGCTTTATGCATAAGCTGCTGCTCAAAAAATATGTCTCCTCCTGGTCTCCTGCTGGTATTGCACAGCAAAGCCAGGATAAACAGGTGCCCGTTTTGAGATTATTCAGTGTAAGTGAACCATTTGGAGCTCAACTGCACACTCCTTTACCTTTCTGCGGAGTTCATGGAAAGTACAAAATGAGTTGTACTCAGCATATCAAATTAAATGCTCTACAATGGCATGAAGAAGAAAGAAACAAGGAAACATAAGAGTTTTATTTTGCCTTTCTTGTCTTCATCTGATCCCAGATTTGTACAAAGGCGGTACATCTGATTTGATAAACCTGTCAGAAGTCACATGAAAGGATGCCAGATCAAAGGGTGTCTTTCTAATGTCTGTCTGTACGTAGCGTGAGCATTCAGGAGCAATGCTGATTCCTGATGCTGCATGAAGCTTTCACAGAACTGAGTAATTACACCTGCCAAGTGTTATTCAAAAAAAAAGTAATGCTTTCTACCACTTTTTCAGCCCCCTGAAAAAACCCAATCTGGGCTGCTTGAATGACAGCATTGCAAAAAATGCAGAAAAAGGAAAAAATGAGAGTGACTGAACTGGAATAGAAGTGTCGTGGAGAGAAGATGGATTCCTGTGCTCTCAGTGGAAAGCTGTCATAACAGTCCTCAGCAGCTGTTCTGGGAGCAGCTAGGAGTCGCTGGAAATATGTCACACACACCTCCACTCCTCTGTACAGGCCCAGGCAGGAGTCCCACCTAACTGTGTCACATTTCCATCTCATTGTGGTGAAAGCCACCCAACAGAGAGGGAGAGGAGCACAGAGGAGCCGGGGCACAGGGGGGAAGATCCTTTAATTTAGTCTCAGAGAAAAGCTTTAAGCCTCCGTTCTACCAGGGAGGGGGAGCGCAGCGTGAGGCGCCGCAGCTGTACGGTGCCCTCTCACATCTCTCACTTCCATCACAGCGCCTCCATCAGATCTCCAGTGATGACGAGTGATTGTGTAATGGGTATGAACATATACCCTCTTTGCCGGTATCAGCGCTCTGTAACCGATGTGCAGCTTAACTGCTGCAGTCTCCTCTCAACATGGAGCAAGAAAATGTAAAGCATTAGACTTAACAACAGAGAGCAGTCGGGGGATCCAGAGAGTAAAAGTCATGTCATCCCCGATAAGACTCAGCCCCGGGCCCTACAGGAGGCAGTTTAAACTTTGGAAATTATGAATGCCCACAAGACTCTTATGCCATATTTGTACCCTGAGCCTGAAAAAGCTCAGTGCTATCAATCCTTTTTGCTTCAGTGGCCTGTAATGACAATGTTGGCACTTTGGTAAAACACCAAATTAAATGTGATCCTTCATTTATCCCTGATACTTTTCTCATTTTGGTGTGTACGAGTGAAGTCGTCTAAGATGTTTCAGGCAAATCAACTCCAGGCAACAAGCGTTTTTAAATATGACTGCTTTAGATATGTAAAGTATACAATGAGGGTGCTAATTATTTAAAGGCACTTTAAAGGATTTAAAGTATTATCCAAACATTGACTATCCCATATTATTTCAGTCCCAAATTGACTGACAGGACTTTTAATTCAACAATTAACTGTTTCACTGCTTTGCCTTCATTAGTGATGCCCAGAAACACTTGGTTTCGTTGTTGACGTGTCAGAGTAGTTGCCTTTAAATCTAGTCATTGATTTTTTTTTGGCCACTTGGGGGCAGCCAAACAATCTGTAAACACAATGATATGACAATAAACAATTGCCCGTTTACGTATGCATTAGTATTCATTTGGAGTCGTGTGTATTGCCACCTGCAAATGTAAGTTCAATATTCACTCTCTTTTCAGCTCTGTTTTCAACTCCGTAGGGAAATAAAACTATTCATTTGCTAAATGCTCCACCATGTTCACAAGTTAGTTGTCGCTAACTTTGTCCACATATTGTTTGGCAAAATATGGAGTTGCTTTGTTTTTGTTTTTGTTTTTAGGACTTTTTCACTGAATGCTATGAGAGCGGTGAGAGTGAACCAAAACACAAAGTAAAAGATATTAAAATGCTTAGTGGAACCGAGCTGGTTTTCAGATTATTTGTGGGTTTGTCATTACGAGGAATGGTTTTCACATCGCATAATCTGTTTGATCCTTTGTTAGTCTGAAAACAGTGATTTGGACAGCTTTAACTCATCAACGACAAATACAGGGTGTTTTATCTTTATCTGGATCATCACTACGACTAATATTCTAAATATTTTGAGATATTAAATGTCCTTTTAACAATTTTATTTTCATAATTATTATTCAAGTGCCTGCAGTAAACCCTAATGAATACAAATAATAATTTTAAAGAAAATTGTGTTTATCTGGTGTTATTTATGTACAGAAGAGCAAGAGAGACCAATTTGGATTTGTCATTCAATTCAGTTAATGTATCAACTGTACTCGCATCATGAGTACAAATTGTATGCACTTTAATTTATTCAGTCCATTAGTCACTTGTCAGTTTTATAAATTATAGGTAACTCAATTTAAAGTCTAACTGAAATTAAACTTTGTCGGGTACAGCACATTGTCCCTGTACATCACTCGCCCTGTGTTCTCCTTTGAGGAGAACTGAGGAAGCAAAATACTTACATTACACTACTTATGTGAATATTTTTTGTTTTCATTATGAAAAATATGATCACTCTCCGACAACATAAACGCAGACCTCATTTTGATACAAAGGTGATCAAATCTTCTCAGCTGTAACACATTTAACAGCATGTAAACGCACTCGGTCCAGTTTAATGTGTGTGTGATTTTTGCTTTTCAATAACACTAACAACATGCTGTCTGCCCATGACATGTTTGTTTACTTTCTCTCTCACTCCTTAAGATGTAAGACTGACATTAAATGCTGCAAATCAAACTCTGATACTGACATGACCCTCCAGCCAGCTGGGATAAAAGAGAGCGTTTGTGATATTTTTTCTTCCTTGTATTAATAAAAAAGCATACTGGCAATATTTTTGACTTCATGTGTTTTCAGTTGGGCTTTAGATCAGATAGGTCACTTAAGTAATTAAGCTGGAAATACTATGGACAAAGACTAATGGGTTATATTGTGGAGTGTATCTAGAAACAGTGATGCAACACGGACAACGATGGAACTGGCCTTACATATTTAATTTCATCTCTTGATTTAGAGTCTCTTTAATCTGCAGATTTATTAGAGACTTTGAGTGGTTTTTCATCTCTGTAGTTGCAAAATGTGTTTAAGATGTATTTTGTTCGGTGTTATATGAACTTCAGCTGCACAGCTTCGGGATAAAGGCTCTGTCTCTTGTTGCATCCCAATTCAGGGGTTTGCATCTGTTGAAGGACGTGGTCCACAAAGTTGTGTCCTTCGAAAGACCTGAAGGCTAGACTGAACCTGCGGCTCCTCCCCAAATGAGACCATCTACCCTCTCAGAAACAAAACTAATGGTGCATTCAACCGTTCTCATCATGCTGTAAAGTTAAAAGTTTATCGCTCTGAGGGAAGTTGCCCTTGAATGGTAAATACCAGTAGTTAATTAGAAAGTTTCAAGATACTCGAGTTTCCAGTATGTGTATGTTGAAGAATAATACTAGCAAATAATATAAATCAATATAACTTGCATTTCTCATTTCAATTTCCATCTTGCATGCTTTCCTAAAATATCCACTCAAGCAACGTAATGTCTGGTCATAACAACTCAAGCATGATTTGAATTTTTTATGGTCATCTTCAGGCACTGGAAGCACTTGGTTAAGGTTAGGAAAAGATTGTGGTTGTGCAGCAATTACATTTCCCACTAAAACATAAATGGAAAAAAAAATTAAGTGTAATTTCTGGGGCAGGTTGCCATACATAAAACACTATGTGGCCAAACTCAGTGGACAACCAACATTCATTTCTAAAGCCATGAGCATTAATATGTATTATAACAATCTCAACTCCTGTAGGAAGGTTGTGCACAAGATTTTGGAACCTGGCTGCAGGGATGTGCTCCCATTAGTCGACAAGAGCATGAGTGAGGTAGGACACGGATGTCGGGTGATAAGAGCTCGCTCCCAGTCGACAGTCTGATTCATCCCAAAGGTGTTGGATGGAGTTGAGGTCAGGACTCTATGTGGGCCTGTCAAGGACTTCCACGGCGAACTCGGAAAACAGATTCCTTTATGGACCTTGCTTTGTGCATGGTGACGTTGTCAAGTTGGAAAAGGAAAGTAATAATTCTGAATTTCTATTGTACTGCACATTCATAGTGGTAAAAACATATTAAACATCTTATTGTGAAGCATTTTTATTCAATTTAATGCATCAAGTATTATTGCTGTCATTGTTTGTACAGTTGCATACCCATCTGCAGCATGTCTGACTCTCTATCTGAAATAGTCCTCCAGGCTCTCTTATCCTCCTTCCATTTCATTGGTCTCCATATTTCAGCCTGAACTGACCTTAGCTTTATAATTAGCTGCTCTGCTCTGGTCATTCTTGTACAGTATGTGTTTGCAATGTGAAAACTGAGAAAGTTTAAAACACATGTGCTCGATCTCTTAATTTGTTTTATTATGAGACCTACGGTGGAGCCTGCAAATGTGACAGCTTCATATCCCAGCTGAAAAGTGGAGGAAAAAAATTCAGAACTGTGACTGTGAAGAGAGTCTCATGACATGCAATTCACCGTCATCAGTCTGCTCCTCTGCATGGTTATGAAAGGCGGCCGTGATGCCAGATGGGATAATGATGCAGATGCAACAAGTAAAGATGATGGCTATTGGATGACTGCTGAAACTTTGAATTATTCCTGTGACAGTCCAATTATATGAAAAAAATAAAATACCTTACGAAAAATATTTTATTGCTGTTCAAATTTCACTGGAGTTTGTGAGTAGCACACTACTTTTTCAGTTTAAAAGTTTATAACTTAATAAGCATTTACTTATATTCCAAGTGTTTGCTGATATCAGAGAACAGCTACAAGAAGCCACAATAACAGGGGAAGAAATAAGCGGTAAGACAACCACTCAGGTTGTAAACAAGCTGTCGTATTTTTGATATTCTTGACATATTGTGTGTGGTACCTCTTTTTTTCTTTTTTTTTGCCTTTAATCATTATTTTTGGGTCTGTTTTTGTGCAATCTGTGACGACAGACTTGACTTCAAATGGAAAGGTTGGTTTTCAGATTGAAAAACACTAAATACAAGTTAGCACATTGTAAGCAGCAGAAAGTCCAATCTAAAACACAATAAATATAGCATCAAATGCATTCTTAAATCTAGATCAACTGGACTTACATTCTCCATTCCTCGTCCTCTGAAGAAAGGAATCGTGTTTACAAATATGTGTGCACGGATTACGAATCCAATAGCATGGATTATAAACTGCGCACAAATTCGTAAAGCAGGAGCATAGATTTACACTTCGTTTTTTCTCAGTCGACCCCAGGAGGTCTATAGTTTTAGTCTTGATTCTGAGCTAAGACTTCAAAGGCGGTCTCTTGTCTTTTACTGGAAGTTTGCTGAACTCCCTGCAAAGCTGTGTTTCGACTTTCACAGTCTGGGAAGAAGGGAGAGCACAAGTACGAAACGTTTGGTAGGTCAAAGCTGGACCAGGATGCGGTAAACTTCAGTCTTTGTTTTAGTTTGGCTAATGTTGAGGTTTGACCACTATTTTCTGGACACTTTACAATATGACTTTGATTTTTGCTTTAACAGTAATTACATTAAATTTACTGATCCAAGTAAAGCCCTTTTTCTTCCACAGTTTAAGGACCAAATGTTACCAGGAGTCTGATGGATGGTTGATATCTGGCTGGTCTCAGTTGACAGACACATTATCTTGACACAGTAACTGGACTGTGGGGAGGCGGTTAACCTCTAACAGAAGAGGAGAAAAATTGTGTCATTCGTACATTGCATGTTCTTTGCTGGCTTGCTAAAGTAACCTGCTGGGAAACTACATGCAGTCACCAGTGCAGACATTAAGCCAGCTGTTAGCTGTCTGTAAATACTTTCCAGCTGTAGGCTAGCTCCCTGTTTAACCACAATGACTGATCTTCTATTTCTACATGTGTTGAATGCAGAATATATGATGCTCTTTTTGTTGTTGGGTGGTTAGTTAAGTCACAAAGTCTTTTTCAAATAACCATTTCTGATGAGTATTTGATCACATTCAAGTAACTTCTAATTACTGCTAATTGGGATGAGGTAGAAATCAGCAAACATAAGATTGTAAGTTGTAACAAAACAAAAAATATCCAAGCTTTTGTTTGTTTGTTTTAACTGAGAGACAGCAATGCACGTTGCTCCCA
>JAOXYL010000039.1:14203871-14216010 GCA_028564955.1 Terapon puta
CATTTATCCAGAAACAAGAACACGCCATCAAAATGAGTTGAAAAATATACCTCACAAGGTATATAATTCAAAAAGCATTGTGACTGAACGTTCAATAACATTGCAACGGAGCATAATCCAGGGTTTGCAGAATGGTATTATATCTGGGTGGGGAATGAGTTGCAGTGAGCCAGAAAAGATACAGTAGCTTGAGCATGAATATTTGGTGGTGTATTTATTCTGTTTTCAGTTTCATTTGTCCTCTCTTGCATTTCTTCACGGGTGTGTCTCTTGTATGGTCCTGGCCAGTTTCCATTTTTCTAATTCTGCCCAGAGAGTAAGTGTGTGCAGATGCACAATACAATATATCTTCATATAGGCCTGAGCATGTAACATATAATGGCTTTGACAGATCGAAACCAAAATCATTTCTCACATCACGCCACGCTGGGCAGTGTAGATTTTTGATTAACAGCTGTAATCGAACTTGAGCCCCTCTTTCTGAGCCATTTCCCCTTGGCTGTCCAAAAAAGAACCGCGCTGGATTTCGAGCTGTCTCAGACTTCAAAAGGGGCGAGATGGGAAAGAAGCGAGGAAGTGCGAGTGGAGACACACAGACCGAGCAAGGGTGGGGTGGGGATGGGGGGTGGGAATGTACTTGAAAGGAAGACAGAGAGACCAAGAAGGAGAGTGAGACAAAAAGGAGAAATGTATGTGTGTGTGTGTGTGTGTTTGTGTGTGTGTGTGTGTGTGTGTGTGCGTGGGGGCATGTGTGGTGGGAGGAAAAGGGCTGTTGGTGGTAAGCAATTGCCTGCCAATGGACCCAAAAAAGTAAAGGAGCAGAGAACACATCACCTTTGGCCGAGTTCTAAAGTGCTCATTTAAAAAAAATCCCAGAAAAGTTGCAGGGTTTTAAGCAGTATTGACTTTCCTTTCAGTCTGTGAGGAAGGCCTAGAGGAAACCCGCTGAAAGTCCGAGTTAGCCCACACAGCCAATGTGTAAATGTGGGACCAAATCCATAGTGGGGAAGACGTTTCTTACCCCTGGCTTCTCTCTTGTCAGCATAAAATATAACACGACAGTAAACTGATACAACCATTACTTGTTTATGATGTTGGAGCAGAGAAGATGGAGAGGATGGGCTTTTTTTTATATCAGTTCTCATTCCAAACACGTACTGGTTCCTTTTAATTTGCCATGTTATACTGCTATAAATCTGCCCCAGCATCATACTAATGCTAACAAGGAGAGAAGGGATTTGGATGAACTCGGTGGCATGGCTGGTTTTGTATCACTTTTCTAATCTAATCTTTTCCTGTTGTTGTTTTTCATCCAACCCTACTGCAACTAACTTGCATAAGAATGCTGCTCAATTTTTTACATTTATGTATGCATACATTACTCCCACAATATGGTCAGACGACATGAGCATGTCCTAAAGCTAGAAACCAGAGAATCAACACTGTGTCCATATGATGATGTCTCACAGATACTGTTCCAGTGAAAACAGAGGTCATTTTATATATTCAGGAAATGTCTCCTGAACTTTAACATAGAAAATTAGTTTTCTCTAAATTGTAAATGAGCTACACCAGTACTGTACAAATTGTTCTTTGGCAGAAAAATCTAGAGGAGCTGGCACTCGATGAGCTTAGTGATCTTATTTCCCTTCACCGATTCCTTCTTAATTTCCCTCTTCAGCATACTGTAATGCTATTATGCATAAATACCTCCTCACTTTCTGTGGTGGGCTTCATTAATTATGTCTTTACACATTCAAACTTCTTCCCTCTGTCTTTGTCTGACATTAAAAATAAGTTTCATTTAGTAGATGAAATGTGAACATGAGCATGGATCTCCCAAGGGTTTTTTTTTTAAAGTGGCATCCGCTAACAACTGGGCTAAGGTTCAAAAGAACTGAATGTTCATTTGTGCAAGTCAAACTGCCCTTCTGCATTATATTACTGGTATTTCCCTTTAAGAGACAGATCTGGTATTTTTAAAGTGGGTCAAAGAATTTCTGTTTGATAACAGATGGTGTTCACTCTCCTGTGGCAATAAACAAACATGTTCATAATAAATGAACAGACCAGCTTTATAATTGTGTTATCATGTCTGTTGGTCATAATTGCTGGCCAGAGTGTGGCGACACATTCCAGAAAAAATTATTCAAAAACATTGTTTGGCGCCGAGTATGTTTACTAGTGTTTTCTCTCAGAAGTGGTCTGATAGTAGAGAGAATTCATTCATTAATTTCCACTTACATTTTTGCCTACCTCAGAGTTTGATGCCTTTTTTCCAGTGTACATCTGGCAAAAGACAGGAAACCAGGTTGTCAGTCCATCACACAATTCAACGGAGACACAGTCACACACACTCTAAGTATGTCAGTCTTGAGTAGGAATTTCACCCAACTTGCATGTGGGAGTAGCACCGAGATAACATGCAACTTAATACAGTATAGATATCAACACTGTAAAGGAGAAATGATATACCACATGTGACACATCTTAGAATTATTACAAACTGTTCGTTTATTAGTTTCTAATCCTCCACATGTAATACAGTCCCTGATGACCATTTGTTTTAATGCTGTTTTTGTTGTGAAAAAAAGGTCATCTGCAAATATTTTTCTGTTGTTGTTTCTGTTGCTCTGTTTCTGAGTTTTTATTGGCGAAATCAACACAGGCTCCCTGGCAACAGTACTACAGTTATGCAGTTTTGATATATACATAACATACATATACAATGAACATTTTAATGATACACTCGGTATCAATGCAATTTCATGCATCGTTTTTGGTGGCATTCAATTTCTTACTAAACCTTTTTTGTGTTTCCTAATTAATTGTACACAAATGTAAATTCCTGGAGATATGACTGCAATGAAGGAAAGTCTAGAAATAGTTATTACTTTTCCTCCAACAAATGGTCTAAATAATGTACCTAATGTTTTGGCCTATAACCAGTCTGATCAGCTGTAGAAATGCGACCTTGTTTCCCGATATCAGCAGTTACTTAGCTCCAGAAAAAATGTCCCAACCAAAACAATCCAGGATGTAATAAACCATGAATATCATTTAAACTGCATGGATTGTCCTCAAGGATATTCAGGAAGAAACAAAAAACTATAATTGACCCAGCACACCTGATACATTACAGCTGCGCGTGAGAGATGAGCTGCAGCTGTGGGAGATCAAGTAAATTG
The DNA here is from genome assembly GCA_028564955.1 of Terapon puta. Lineage (NCBI taxonomy): Eukaryota > Metazoa > Chordata > Actinopteri > Centrarchiformes > Terapontidae > Terapon > Terapon puta. The sequence continues at coordinate 14,207,060 of JAOXYL010000039.1, forward strand.
TATTGATGTCTTGACAGGCTTGTCTCCGTGCTCATCATGCGTGGGGAAAAGACTCGAGAACAGAGACATCAAAGAGATAATAGTAATACGGTGATTCACCAATGAGGAGACTTGTATTTTCAGTGACAGGGCCAGTTTATTGCAATGGCAAACTGTCCTAAACTACTCCTCCCACTGTGATTTTAAAATGCCTTTATTTCATCTAGACTATGAAGGAGGTACAAAATAAGTGTTTTGCCATCTGCAATAAAAGAAAGTTTCTCTTTTTAATGGCATGGGTATAGCCGAGCGGGAGTGCACCTTGCTGTTCATCTCCTGCAAGCGAGTGTGAGCTGTCTGGGTGATGGCCATTATGGTTCCTGCTACTGCCTGTGCGTCCGCTCCGCCGGGATCACTGAAGTGTTGGAACTAACAAGCTTGGGATGCAGACAGCGGATGCACAAATGGGATTTTGTCCTGAAAGCTTTAGAGTTTGTTCCCTGTCTTCAGTAGAGGCAGGAGAGAGGTTGGTGCTGTTTGCAGGGACACAGTCTGATTTATGCGCCACCAGAATGAGATGATTACATCTGATAATCTTGCTAATGATCTACACTGGGGAAGGGAGCACATAAAATTGAACAAGCCACACCACTGTATACAGTTTTCAGTCTAGTCCTCTCATCTCTCTTTTTCTCTTATTCTCTTTCACTCCGATTTATGCAGAATCTGAGATGTTCTCCACCCAGGAAGATATGCAATATTCCTTGTCATAGTTTAAGCACAGGCAAGATGTGGGGCACACACACCCACAGAGATACATTAGAACTCACTTCACCCCAGACATTTTCTCACATATAAACGCATCTCTTTCTTTTTCTTCCTCTCTCTCTCTCACGCACAGACACACGAATACACAGACACGCCGAAATCCGCACAGTGCTCTCCCGGCCCAAGGTTAGTACAGATTAAAAGACGTGTCATTGATGGAAGAGGCTCCTCCTCCCTCCCCGGCCTGTCACAGTGTGTTTGGGAACAACCCACTTCATTTTAGTAGCATAATGGGTAAACAGAGTGTGATCAGTCCAATTACCCCCTCATTGCAGAGGCGTTCTGGCGGGAATGGCCTGCAGAGAGAGTGAGCTGTCTGGCGTGCGGCGGAGTTGCAACAGTAGCACCTGCTGCCCAGAGCCCTCACTTGTATGAATCTCAATTTGTTTGTACAGGCGTGCCAAAAAAAAAAAAAAAGAGGACCAAGGAGTGCGCTATCCACGGAGGACAGCACAACTGGCTAGCCTCCTGATTGTGTTTTTCGGTGCACTGTCTGAGGACGTGCGCAAGATCAGAAGGTGCTGTTCTCAGCAATGAACCCGTGTCAATGTCAGTCCGTCCACTGGATTGTTTTGTGCTCAGTTCTCGCTGTGCAGCTTTCAAGGACGGGGAATTTTCTTATCCAGCCCCCCACCACGCCATGTTTTACAGCTCAGCAGATGCATGATTTTTGCAGCTGCGAGTCCATCCACAACACATAGTGACAAACTGTAGCCCTAAACATGACTTCTGGTAGTGTGTGTGATGTGGCTTTACCTGTTTTCCCTTATTGAGTTCACTGTCACTTGAGGAGTACGACAGTACAATTTTCAACCTGGGTCAAAATCAGGTGTATCACAAGACAAGGTTTACACATACAAGGAACTTGCCGGTGTTTTGGTGCATAAAGAGCGATAATGTAGTAAGGAGAAAATACAAATAAAAAAAGTAAGTCAAGGAGCATAACAGAAAAATGAAAACTGACAATAAGATAAAAATGTGCACATCATAACGAAAGTTCACAGTATGAAGTATAAAGATTATGTGCAATGTGTGTTGAACGTAACACCCGAAATCAAGCATTTAGACTTTACCTTAATACAGCTTCGGGTGTGGGTATAAGAGTCAGTGTCAGTGGGTATCCCAGGCCTATCACAGTAATTGTCCCCTCTGTCTATCACAGTTTACCTCATAACTAAGAGTCAGTACTACTGAACACGTTTGAGCGAGCATCTTCAGGTCCAGCTCTGGTTAAACCTTGACGGAAAGCAGTAATTGCTTTAAGCCCTCACTTCATCTCAAAGTATGCATAACATTGCACATGGATCTACTTTCATTGTTTGTCTTGTTGTTGCGATCCCAAGACGTGCTTTTTGTCCTTCAAGACTTTGGAATTCCTTCTCTTTGTGCATCTCCCAGGGGTAGCTGCCTGGCAGCTGACGCAAATGTATCTAACACGTGTTTTAGCTCTGTATCAGCAGGCATCAAAATAACAGTTCCAAGTCAAAAAAATTTGACTTTTTTTTCTTTTTCTTTTTTAACAAGACTGGCATAAAATTTCTGCAACAACTGACAGAGAGCTCTGTCAGCAGGAAATGGGAATTGCTTTTAAGGATTCATTTGGCTCCACTAATTGAAACTAATACCTTTCAAACAGCATATTGATTTGGAGAAAGCTCAGTTTTTTTTTTCGAACGTGCACTGTAAAAATGAATGAATAATACAAGGTGAAGGAGCCAAGATTAAAACGAAGTTGTTGGAGGCTTGTTGCCTGTGTGGCAGCACAAAGCGTGAAGATGACAGAGAAACATATCAGTGTATGACTTCAAAGATCCTCTTGTTTCCCGGGCTGATGTGCAGTAGAAGGCCTGGGGCACGTTGTATTAGTGGCCTAATTAAAAAAAAGAAAAAGTCCTATAGTGTCACCATAAATGCAGGTGCAGCTCCTGCAGCCTTGAGCATCAACACTATATCAGTAACACGTCCAGATCTTTATCAGGTCCAAACTCTGACTCTCCCCCAAAACGCACTCCAAGCTCCTGCGCACGCGCGTGCACGGAGATGACAGGTGAATCTGGTTTGATTGATGCAAGCAAATGATGTGAGTTTTTTTTTCTTCTTCTTCTGTCGTTTCACATGAAAAAAAAAAGTTTCTATGGCGTGAATTGCCCTTCAAAGCACAAATTACCTTCGCTGTCAAGCCAATCAAGTCTTGTTTTGGATAACTTTTAGAGGTTTGAGACCTTACTCGTTGGAAACTGAGACCAAAATTAGAAAGTGCGATCATTAAAAAGATCAAATAATTGGAGTGATTTCCACATTTTAAACCCGTTTTTTTTTTCAAACATGCTCGTGAACAATGAGCTCAAACTGCTCCTGCAGTCACTCTCCGTCGGCGCGCTCGCCTGATGCGCAGCGCCTCCCCAACTGGTCCCTCACTTTGACAAATTCCTGGACGTGAGCGGGTCTGCTGAAAGGCTTCCTGCTCCTAAAGATGATACCTTGAATATTTTAGAAGTTGAATAGCTCTGCCGCGTCTTTTTCCTTTTTTTCTCTCTCCTCCCCTTTAACCACTTCCACCGCTGGACTGTCAGTCTGGAAGAAGCACAATGGGACTGTGGTCATTTTGGAGTTTTTCTCTCTTGGCGTTCGTCTTGCTTTACCCCTTTCACCCCAAGTTTATGGCTCAGGCGGAAATAAGTTCCCTCACGACAAACGACAGATTTTATCGGCTGGAGGTGACGCCGCCGGACGCAACCCGAAGATCTAAAGTCTCTCACAAAGTCGACAAAGGCGCAAAAGTTTCAAGCGCTTTCGAATCGGGAGCAGAGGGAGCTTTGGAACCGAACAATGGCAAGCAAGAGCGGGAGGACACGCAGAGTGGACTTGGAGACGAGGCGCCGATCGGCAGGATAACGGCATCAAACTACCACAACCGGCTCAAAACACCTGATGAAAACTGCGGCAACGTGTTCGAGGACCAAGAGGGGCGACTTGGGGCGCATACGATGTCAGAAAACACGTTTCCTGACACGGGGAAAAGGGCAAAGAGGAGCGCGGGCGCAGCGCACGCCGAAAATGTGGATAGGAGTGTGAGCGGGGATGCGCAATCGCGAGAGAGGTTTGTGGAGACGGTCCAGGGTGTCTCCAACTCCAGAGCCGAGTACCGGCGCGCAGGGGAGGAGAGCAGAGGGTCTAACCCGAGGCAAAGTGAGCCGCACCTGGACACCTCCACTTTTGCTCTGTCGGGAGACTCGGCACACAACCAGGCGATGGTGCACTGGTCCGGACACAACAGCAGCGTGAGTTCAGTCATACCAAAACACTTCATCGTATCAGAAAAAAACACGTTACCCAACTCCACACACGCTGATTATATTCTTTCCTTTATGAAATGAAAAATTGGAACATTTTTTAAATGGAGATTGGCACGAATCTGTCTCATTTTACGCACAGCTGTTCCAGCGCGCACAGGGATCAGTCCGCTCCAACAAACTAATTATTTCAGCCTAACGCAGTCCCCCAAACTGAACAATGGCTTTTTCTCTTCTTCCATTCACGATTATGTTTCCCGTTGTTGCCCACGCAGAGGTTAGGATTGTATGCGCACTGTGCTTGTTGGACGTGAAAGTGCACTCGCAGGCATCCTTCTCGCTCCGTCAAGAGAGCAGAATCATTTATTTCAACAAAGTGTTTGTCACCTGAACTTTGAATTAATAGTTAACCCCGCGGGTAAATGTATGTGGCACTGAGCAATGTGAGGGTGCGAGCATTTTGGCAGCAATCACAACACATTAATTATTTATGAAATAATCAAGTAATGTCTCCCAGGAAGGTGCAGCAGCTACAATTAAAAGGGATTGTGTCCAACCTGGCCCTTAATGTGACGCTGATGAGACACAGTCTGACCTTTTGGCAAATGAACTGTGCCTTTGTCGTTGACATTTGACTCACACTTTGTTGATAATTTTCTAATTGCCTGGATGAATTGCAGTATGTTTGTGGTTGAAGTGTTCCCAGGCTTCGCACTTCAAAACAGGTTGACGGGAATGTGCACAACTTAGATGGATGACAAGACATTGCAGCAACCACCCATTTCACCCCCACCCCCCACCCACCCTCACTCACACACATACACACTCACTGAAACGCACACACACAGACATACACGAACACACACACATACACACAGCCCAACTGCAGGCACAGGCGGGCTTTGTCGTCGCACACCATTTTACCATCACAAAGACAAAGCCATGGAGATTTTATCTTTCTTTACATATGCAGCATGCAAAAGTGTTTGCAAGCTTCCACATTTATCAGGCACAACGATCTTAAAACTACAAACAGCCTTGTACAAAAGAAAAGAGCTACTCTGCCTTTTTTTTCGTCAGGTAGTTCAGATCACCTCACTTTGCTGGGCAAAAGGGTGTGTGGCAGCCACATTAATCTGGGACCACATCAGAAGATTTTTTAATCCCAGAAAGACAGCTAATATTCATACTTCATCTGACGACAACATATCTACGCATACTTTCTGATCTGGCACATTTTTCTGTTTGGTAATATGTGTCATAACGTCAGAGACAGCGCATGCTTTTGCCATGTTGATGCATCACTGCGGACAGTCTCCAGAGGAGCCACAAATGCACCTAATACAATCTGATTTGTAGGATATATTGTGAAATATGTTGTTGGTCTGAGATGTCTTCACCAGCAATGGCCTTTTGTACTGTAGGACACTGTTCACTGGATCATCACTGATGGGCTTGTCACTGCAGCCAGTCAACATCTGAGATTTATACAGTCTGAACCCGTCTGCCATCCCAAAAGTATGGCTGGAACTGCAGACTTTAAATTGATGGCATTTTATGACTAGATGTTAGAGCTCAGGCTATATCAGATGTAAATGACTGATAATAAATCCAATCTAAAAGGGACATTTGAAGGAAAATTACTTCATTCCTGTGGTCGAGGGTAGGTCTATCAAATATTCACTTCAAGACGTTGCCTGTGATCTGGCCAAAAATATAAAATCCTACAGGGAGTGAAATGAGTAAGATGTGGAAGGTGATGGTGAAAACGCAAGTGGGGGCTCTTCGGATTTCAGATGGGACAAAGAATTTCATCGTATAAAAGCTCAAATCTGTCAAAAAATCAGTCTCCCAACTATTATTTGATTTGTGTGATTGTCTGAGACATCAAAGCCTGGAGTCATAGATCTGTGGTCTCTGACTTTAAGGGAGATAACATTGATTGGGCTCGACCATGGGAATAAAACATATTTTTTTAACATTTTTAAATTCATGCTCCTTAGCTTCGAAGTATCGATTGACTGTGTGTGCATGTTTCTCGACTCTTTAAAGCTGTCCTCACTGTGAATGGAGATGGTGCTATAAAGATTTGTGATTTGCAATGATGTGTGCCATAAATGGGAGCAAAAATAGAAATGAGACTAATTAAGGATACTAATAAATACACTTGGCTGGAGATCTCCATTATGGCAAATCAATGCTCCAGTCCTCTTGCCTCACTTGGGTGTTCAAGCTGTGATGTGACCATGTTGGTAATCTTTTTAAACAGCCATTGCAGCACATCCTACACTCAAGGGATGCAGACCCCCCTTCCCCTACCCCACTGCTTCCCTCCCCCCTGAAGGAAAAAGTCTTAGTGTGCAAGCCAGCTGGTGATCAGGGAGTTATTGGCAGCCAAATGATTTTAGGCTCCTGATTGACCATTTTTGCAAGCTCCTCACAGACAGCTGACCAAACTAGGACACTGTGTTGAAGTCGAGGACAGTTAATGAGCGTCTTTATTGACTTCACATCTCCGGAGCTTCTGCTGCAGAAATAGTACTGTGTGTTGTTGTAAATAATGTGCACCTACCATGAGAATATGGCTCTGGTCATCTTCTCTGGCACGTTACTGGAAGCTCGCCCTGGGAGGAGCAGGACATTGATGAGGCCAGCTGTTCTTCTTGGCCGTGGATTAAATCTCGCCGGTGCGTTGTTGTGTCTGAGGTGGTGAGAGTCAAACCAATCTGTCAGCTCTGTAACATCGTCTTTTTCTGCTGCGACTGACTGGGAATCAGACAGGCCTCCCGGGCCGCGTTGTCCGCATGCTTAATCAGAACGAGGCAGTTATTGTTGCACATAATCTCATCGGTATAAATAGACAATAAAAAAGAGGAAATGGCACGGCCCTGGGGGACACTTGCATTTAAAACCGGTTCATTAGATAGACAGCCATTCCATTTAACATGCCAGGCCTGGTTGCATAGAAACTCCTTGATCCATAAAATCAAATGGAATGGGTTCCCAATCCACAAAGGTGTTTGACCAGAGTTTGTGGGTGTTACAGGATGATGAAAAGCGCATTAAAAAGCTACCACTGACGATGTGTTCAGATGCAACAAAGGGAAAAAAGTTTCAATGTGTTTTAGGTCTTCTGATAATTTCCCATTTTGCTCTTTCATATTCGACACACACAGCTGCATTTTCCCAGATTCACAGTCATAATTTGGGGTAAGATCCATTTTAATAAAGACTCACACGAAGCTCAGTCAAAGGGGCTGATGTGTGACCTTGTAAAACCTTTTGTTCATGCACTTTTCATCATGCTCTGGCCCCATGGTTGCTAGCAAAGGGGATTTTGATCCGTACCACCTTTGATGTTGACGTTTTAACAGTTTAGTACAAATTGCTTCCCTCCTATGAAACAGAAGATATTATTTATAGAAGATATTCTGAAGCCCCTCAGCATTAGGAAATGTTTATTTTTCTGATGAGTGTTTGTGCACATTATAGTTAATTCACCATCTGATTCAACTCATGGTCATTTAATTTTTTTTCTTTTTTTTTTAATACTAAATATGGATTTTAAAGTGTTTGCCAGAGGAAAAAAAACCCAAAACAAATACCAAGAATTTTTTCTACCAGCCGTTTTCGTCCTCCACCTGTTTGTCCCTCGGGGTGTCAGCACCATAAGTCTGTTCATTAATCCAGCTCATCTCAAGCCTTTAGGGGGGCACTGTCCACTGATGTGATTGTAAGATGCTGATAGAAACTGCAGCAATTCTGTTTGCTATGTTAGAGGCTGGTTGTCACAACAAAAACAATTCCTCACAAGTCTGGATGGGCCATTTTTAAAGGTTTGCTCAGGGAAAAGGCAACATTACCCACTGTTTTTTTTTTGGCACCATTTTATTTTATGGCATGCCGGATACAACTTTCACCCTCTCTGTAGTAATAATTCAGGGAAATCCTACTTTTTTCTCCTCAAATGACATGCATGTGTGCCTTTTTTTTCATGAATCATTTGTGCTTGGGGACCATAATGCATCACATCAACATGGGCTCTCAGCACTTCCTCAGCAGTTAGACTGTAGTTTTGCCGCACAGAGTGCATTTTAAGCAGCAAATACCGGCCTGCCATCAGTTGTACTGTATGTTCAAGCACACCGTCACCGCTGGATTCCTCTCAGCCTCCCCATCAGTCTCAGTCTTTTTAACACGCTCACACACATACACACACTTATATTTCAATTTTAATCAAAGTGACAAAGCGGGTGCAGAATCATATTTGACAGGTTTGCATGTGATTAATTAGTTTAATAACTGTCGCAGTGTGAGAGACACATACTATAGCTGTGATTAGGTTATGAAAACAAATTAATGCATTTTCTGATTGGGAAAATCATAAAATTGAAATTCAAATTGGGAGACAACCTCTTTATTAATCATCATAGAGGGAGACTTAACACAAATGGTGGAGCTTAATGAAAATAAGTTTTTATGCCTAAAGGTCATGGCTGATTTTGTTGGGATTTTCATCACTCCTGATTTCAGGAAAATCAAGTGACCTCAGTAGGGTATCTTATGCATTGAGCCCCACTGGGCCTTGGAGTAGCATACCAGTTACTATCATGTTTAAAGATGACTGGGATTGCTCAGGTGGCAGTCGGCTCAAATAATGGTTTAACTTGGCAGTTTACAGTGACAGAAATGTATTAGTTGCAGGGGGAAATGATTTTTCCTATCTAGTGAGATAGAAAAGACCCAAGCTAAAGCAACACACAAATACACACGTACACACACACACACACACACACACACACACACACACACATACACGCACACTGCACAATCAATGGAGGTGATGAAAAA
>JAOXYL010000039.1:14221689-14279729 GCA_028564955.1 Terapon puta
TATATATATATATATATATAAGAAATGATTTAATTAATGTTGACACATTTCAGCAAGGCGTCAGACGTTTTGATGTTGTGTTTGGACTCGGAGGTAAATAGACACCAGTTACTCCTGGGAGATGGTTCTGTGTATGGATGTGTTTACCCCACAGTACAATATACAGAAGCCTATGCGTATTCATGAGAGTATAATTTTTCCAGTGAACCACTGACAGGATGCTAAAGGTAAAAGAAAATAGATATGCGTCAATGCTTGAGCTGTTAGCTGTGTTACTACAAAGAGCCTTACATCATTCACTCTTATCAACTTTGTGCGTCCCACAGAAATTAATTTAGATCCCTCAGTTGTCCCCTCCGGTTAGGTTCAAAAACAGTGCCAGATCTACATGAAAGTAGCTGCATTTCTCACATTTCTAATGTTCTTCCTGCTTCCCGTGATGACTCCTGAGAAGAAAAGAAACAATGATCTGGAGGTATGATGTTTAGAGAAAAGGTCCCTTTTTTCCCTTGACTACCCAATTAGACAGAAATAATGTGTGAGGGATGTGGTCTTAATGATGCTTTACTGTTGGCTGGATAAGCAACAGGTTCCATTTGAAGTGCAGTGCTGGAAAGCAAAATAAAACTGCGCTGACATGCAGCAACAGTCTATTTCGTTTTATTAATAGCCATATTGCTGTACAGTACACGCAGATGATTCATATCTAAATTGCGAGCAGCATGGAAAATATTTTGCCCACCAACGTGGTGTTAAGATGCCTCTCACGTCCCACAGAGGCACTTTAAAAATTTGAGCATTTCTCTTTAAACAAATAACAGACATGGAATTTCTAAGGATTCAATTTGGTCCAGAGGTCTTTGATTGTGCAGTTCATGCTACCGCTGCACGCTTGAACGCCTGTGCAAGTTGAGAGTGTAGGTCTGTGTGTGCAGAGGAGACATTTGCGTCGCACTGATACAGTATATCACAATGACATTATTGCTGTAACAGCACGAAGACCATCTCTTCAGCCAGCTGGAAGAGTCAAAAATCTTTGCATGACCAAACAGCGCCTGACTGTGATATGGCTTTGATGGCTTTTTTTTTTTTTATTCTCTTATTTTCACGTGGATTCCTCATGAAATATGCTGGTTGCAAGAATAAAAAAACAGAAAAAAAGAGAGTTCCTGGAGAGGCTGTTTTTAAAAAAGAAGAAGAGGAAGAAGAAGAAAGAAAGAAAAAGAAACAAAGACAAGGAGATTAAAAGAATGAATGGAAGAAAAAGCAAAAAAAAAAAAAGGAAGCAAGGAAGGGAGAGAAAGCAACGAGAATAGACTGTTAGGATAAAAGGATGACTAAACCCAACTCCTTGGAGGGTGAGAGCCAATCTGAAAAATGATTGGTTGACTTTCCCCGGGCAAAGCTCTCTTTGCTCACATCAATAAAACATAAACATGAATAAATGCACTGCTTTTGGCCTTCCAGGGTCCTTACTTAATTTCATGTATGCAAGTGAGCGATGATATGCATGGAAAATTGTATTTACCTAGAAGGCTCAAAATAATTCTGGAAGCCATTTTGTGTTTGTTTGTTCCCAGTATTTACATAAATGCAAGGCTGCACCATAAACTATTAAAATATGCGTTCAATGTAACTTAATTTGTGGCGCTCTCGCAGTGTAAGTCACGCATGTGGAGCTCGCATCATGCGCTTTTCCCCCACTGGACTCAGCATTTGCATGTATAGCTGTTGGTCCCTATTGACTCAAGCCACAGATGCACAGCCTATCAATAATGTTGAGGACGTGGGAACACACCGTCTCCAGTGATGTACTCTTGATGTATCCACTTAGGGACAAATCATCCAAACAGTCATCTGCCTCACTAGTCTGTTGGTCCCTGAGGTAGATCTTCACTGACCCAATTCAGCGGGTCAGCTTTTGTTAATGAGGCAACTGCACAAACACGATGACAACAGTTAAGACAGAGCTCCTAATGACAATTACAGCTTGGGCGCTAAGAGGCTTTTTGTTATCAAGTTTTGCCATTTGGGGCTACTTTGTTTTACGTCCTCAACTGAATCCGTGAGCACTTGATTAAATTGGATCCATGTGCAAAATGGTGCAAGTGATTGAAACCCTTAAAACTGTGAATGTTTATTAGTTGTTCACTCGGTTAATCTGCAGTGCTGGATGTTTGAATCCCTTCGGTTAGGAATGAGCCGTCTCTACTTTGACACTGATAAAATCAATTCCAGATTCAATTTACCTTGTAGTATTTATAATGTCCCGTGACACAGAGTCATTGTTGTTAGCAAAAGGGAACTGAGGAGACAAACGATCAACAGTTCGGCAGAGTTTTTCTCTCGTATCTATTTTTCAAAGCAGGCAATTAGGCCTAACATCACAGCCATTTAACTAAGTCTGTGCTCTAAATTGATTCAGACTCCAGCGTTGGACCTTGCAGACATGGTGCATTTAGTTATGCAAATGCTTATCTCTCTGTGTGATTGGTTAATTAACCTGTAATGCAGATAGTCGCAGCCATGCACAGTGGCCGTTTGATGGCTAAATTGTGGGTCAATTGGGTTTTTAACATTTTCAAAGCAGACTTAGAGGCATGTCTTTGTTCCTCCGAGTCTTGTGTGGCTTTTCTTGGTTTAATGACTCGTTCTGTGGGTCCCATAAGGTTAATGTGTTTAAACTCACTGTAATTGAGCTTTTGACCTATCTTTCAGGCTTTTTGAAAAATTCGTCATATTATGCCATGTTTCAGCTCCTTGATTGTTATTATCCACCATGCCCGCTCCCTCCCCCATGCCCTGCCTCAAACTCTCCACCCCAACCCCCCTCTCTATCCTGAGTTATGAGCATCCCCATGGGAAGTCATTTATAATGCCATTGGAGTGACAATAATTCGTTTGCACACCATTTCACTCTGCCCTCTGTGCCTTGGCAGGCTTTTACGGGCTACATTTTTGTTTCCGCAGAAATACATTGACCAACCATCCTTAGAGAACACGCGAAAGCATGTTGCCCAAACAGGAACTGGACGTCTTCCAATGAGTAAAATAAGAGACACAACATCGTCCATCAACATTTGAGACCAACATTACCTCAACTACCTCACTATCTTAAATGTAAAAGTAAGACAGAAGTTTAAAAAAAGCAAAAAAAAGAAGGGAATGACAGAGGTGCAGCCAGTGACTACATTTCTTTTCATTGTTCAGTGAACAATTATGTTCAGATTTAGCTGTCATGTAGGTATCATTCCACATGAGATATAGACACAGTTCTTGACAGCACCACATGGATTTTTTTCAGATCCTGCCACCAGCAGACTGACATCTCTTGACAACATGAGGATCACTTGTCACGGGGATAACATAGTGTATGAGGCTGATATTTATTAGTAAAGGGATGTAGCAGGCATGTTGTATTCATTCCACACCATTAGGCGTAGACAGGTAATGTATGCTGGAGAGGCACTTATGCAAAGGCTTTTTAGCGTAGACGCTGGCATGTAATTACATGTCTGTTTCTGTTATGCTGCAGGTGATCCTGATCTTGACTAAGCTGTATGACTTCAACCTGGGCGCTGTTACTGAGAGCTCACTTTGGAGGTAAGTTTGTTTTTAATCATTGCTGTTCTTTTCCTTTTCCGGCTAAATAGAAAGGTTACGGCATCATTGCATGAATTGTATAAAAATGCAAAAGCACAGCCCTAAAAAACAATAAGAATAATATATTCATAGAGAGTGCAGTGTACTGTGAGTGTGATTTATAGTGTTCTGCCTTGCTAGGATATGAACAATCAAGTTACACTGGAAGCCAATATAAAGTATGTTTTAATAAAGCAATCTGAAGCAGTTCAGAATGAAGCATCCCCCTCTTTGCTTCCTGCAGTCCCATAAATAACACAACGGAGACTGCAACAACCTTTTAGAAAAGGATGCAACTATTTTCTGTCCGTCATCAGCAAAGAAACTTTTTGAAAGGCTGTTTCTGAAGGATAATCCGGAAGACTTATCTGAAGGATCCTTTGTTTGGATCTGAGGTTCTTTTCCTCTGACCTAGAAACTTCCTGATGGAGTTTTTGATTGATTGTCATCCGTAACCTTTTGTTTCAGAAGCAATTGACATGCAATTGCTACTGTATAGCCGTAGTAATTCCATTCAGTATGTATTGAGAGGTGAGTTACAGTGCCCTGTCAGGTCATAAATAAGAATGGAATTCATTAAGGATTATACCATAGAGCCCAATCCAGCCCCTGATATGCCTTTTTTTTCTCACCTCTCCCGTAGCCTGCAGAGAACTCATTTCATTCTGAAATACACGTGAAAAAAAAAAAAAAGACCATCAGTCCACCGAGCATGGAGTTTCAAATTAATATCTGTTTCACCAGAGGCGCCACTAAGATTTACACCCGACTTGACACGTTTTGAAATCCCATATTGTGTACAGGAGGTCTTCCATCATCAAGGTGTCTGCTTAACAATGGCACCATGAGTAAATTAGAGTGTACCTCAGGGGCTGTGCGCAGGATCTTAGTATGGGTATTAGAAAAGCAGAGATTTGAATGTTATGAAAAGAAAAGGGAGTAAATGATTTCTGTGATAACACAATAAATGATTTATGACTACAGCTCCGGGCCACTGTTGGTGGCAAAATGCAATGTGCAGATCAATGGGTGACTTGCAAAAGCTAAACACACATCAAGTCCCTTTGTGTTTCGAGATGGCTGCCTTTTCTGCTGAAGAAACTTCACAATGTAATAACATAATTTTAAGAGGCTTTCTTCCACAGCCTCAATCAAAGGCTGATATGCCAACTGAAAGGAGTACTTAAGCACAAATACAAATGTGTTCAGTGGCAATCCTTTGAAAACAACGTCAACAGCAAATGGGACGATCCAGATTAATGCACAGACAATGATAGCAGACACTGGGTATCTATCCAATTATGCAGTGAAATTACATTTGGAGGCACTCAGGTAGAACTGAGAGCGTGGATTGGCTGTTTGTGGTGAGGAGAAATATGAAGACTGGGATGGCAACACATTTACCCTTGACATGGGATGCATAAACTTGGAAGGCACTGGAGCATCCTCAAGAAAAAAGTATCTACACATGTTGCAACAGACCTTAATGTGTTATTTTAATTTAAACACAGCATTTAATGAATAACCATCATTCATTTTTTAACTTGGTTTCACAACATTTTTGTTACTAATTTGTTTTAAGGTTTCTCTGTTGAAACAAAACATCTGAATCAGATGAACAGCAAGAACAAAGCAGCTCTTAGGAATGATAATTCTGTGTTGATTTTGGCGACCTCTGTGGACAAAAGTGGTAGTGTCCCACCATTTCCTCCTAAACATCTTGATCTGGCTAGTATGTACATTTGTTTTAGAATCCGGTGAAAGAAAGACACAACTTTGGACAAACTACAAACCGGATCCCAAACTAGAAGAAACTAATAAAATACTAATAGAAATAACCTGTCTTTTTGCTGTTGGTCTTGTTTGCTTATGTAGATCCTATAAAGGCGAGTTAAAAACTCCTTTGAGTACTTACTTATAAGGCATATGAAAGAGGATTTCACCTCTGCTCTGTTTAAGGATGCTTTTCAATTTCTTCCTCGCTCTCTTCGGTATGCAAACATCTACTAGCATGAAAGGAGATTACAATGTGTTCATCGCTCAGAATGTCATTATATTCAAGGACTATGACACACATTTACTTCATGTACTTACCTTACTGTTGACCATTTTCCAAAGCGCACCTGAAGTTCACAAATTGATTTCCTAGCTTGCAGGCAGCCGCTGGCTTCATTACACGTCAGCGTAGCATGAAAATCAGACTGCAAAGCCTTGGGACTTGCTTGACGTGTGTAAAGTGAATGTTTAGTCTGCATAATGTGTTTGTCAGAGCTACATTATTGCCGAATGGTATTGTAGCTGCGAATAGGAAATGCCTAATGAATGTGTCAACCTTTTTAATGCAGAAAGCATGCATTATGCTTCTTTTGATATCCGTATTTTCTAGTTGGTTGTCAAAATGTGATTGCAACACCCTTTCTTTTTTTAGAGCCTCCTTTAATGCTGCACCAAGAAGGACTTTTTGGATTATCCCTTGTGCAGCAATGCATTACCAAGCAATGACAGCATTTTTCAAAATGTTACAATATACGAAAGGTACCCTGTGGAGTTTTCTTGTAAACACAGCTGTGTTGTGTGTATCCTTGGGATCCATTGAAGCCATTTTCTTCCATAGAAGAAAGAAGATTTCTTCTTATACTTTGAAAACCTACATTGTTAAATCCATAACCTATGTTTACATGTTTTGCCAGTACATTGCCACATTTCTGGGGTTATTGCCACCAATTGTTGACATTGACATAAGCGAACATGTTTATTCAATTTCATGGCTATCTCACTTTTACGAGTTGACATCGTCCCTCTCTACATCTTACAGTATTACTGTTCATCTCCTTCTTCTATACAATGCATTATTTTCATGTACTATATATTTAAATTACCTTCCTCTGTAGTTGGAAGACATGTGTGTCCTGCCTCCTGTGTGCTTATATATGTGTGTCCCCTAGCAGAGTGATGCTCACTAGATTTGGCAATTTTACAAAAAAAAAGTACAAAGACACTAACACTGAGTCACTAACATTTTGGTGTAGATCTTCAGTTCATTGATCTCCACTGTTTGCCTGGTTTTGTTCAAAATGATTTATTGACTACTTAAGTTTAAAAAAACAAAGAATTTTCCAGCATATGGATCCTCGCTATATATGATATATTAGAGGTAGATTTAGATGCATATTGATATTAGTATAACAGCTTTGAGAATGATAATAGCCAATGTTGCAGTTTTTAAGAATCAGTTAAGCTTTGATGTTTTTATTTATTAGAAAATTGTGCACATACAGTATGTAAATGACATCACAGATATGAAAATGAGTGCGTGAGAACTGCCAGCTTTTCAAGCAGGCTTTAGCATCTTTTCTTTTAAACTAATTGGCAACACCGCTAGTCGGGCACAAGATATAAACACAATGTGGACTCACTCATCAAAACATTGCTCTCCAGTGGTCAAAAACTCAACAGGGTTCCTTTTTACACTGATTTATTTAGTCTGTCGGTACATCACATCTCAGTAAGAAAATATGTCTTCTACACTAAATAACTACTTGAAAGGATTGCTTTTTATTCAACTGATGCCATGTGCAAAAACACGTTGGCTGAATAAAGAGCATACTCCTCCACAAGTGAGTGCGATTTTCCAAGTTGGTTATTTTTTCCACAATTTGTCCTTTCTTTAATTTGAGCACCCACAGTGGATGGCTTGGGGAGTAATGACAGCAAACTGTTGCAGTAGCATATTTCATGGAGGACTGCAACAAAATGCTTTACAAGAGCAACAAAAACAAAAAATAACACATTAGCATGGAGCTAGTCTCCTTCAGTGAGTTGATTTACATTCCGTAAAGCAAAAAGGCGGGCTGAATGTCAGAAAATCAATCTAAAAAAACATACGGTGTGCTTTAGCGATGCAGTCACATAAAGAATAACTGATTTGCAGTTAATGGGGTAAAACATGCCAATCCACTGGTATGGTGCTTTAAGGTCTGCCTCTAATGGATTTTTTTTTTCATTGAACATGCAACATATTTTCTGTTTGTGTCCAGGTCCACCGATTATGGGAGCACCTACTCCAAGCTCAATGACAAAGTTGGCTCAAGGACAGTTTTAAGTTACCTGTACGTCTGCCCTACCAACAAACAGAAGGTCAGCATTCCTCTCTTGCTTTTATCTCTCTGTCTGATCTCTTACAAACTCATTCCTGACATCAAATTACCGTTTTCTTTCTGTTTTTTTTTTTTTAAATTGCTGCCAAATGACGGTGTCTCTGTCTCTCTCTCCCTCCCCTAATGCCATATCCCTCGTCTGGCCCTCTGTACTTTAGATAATGATGCTTAGCGACCCAGAGGTAGAGAGCGCTGTTCTCATCAGTTCAGATGAAGGGGCAAGCTTTGAGAAGCATCTCATTAACTTCAATATCCTGAGCCTGCTCTTCCATCCCGCGCAGGAGAACTGGATACTGGCTTACAGTCATGACAGCAAGGTATCTTCTGAGTGAATCCTCAATGAAGCTTTAAGTGGAGATAAGAGAATATATGGTATATGTTTTTACATTTTGTTTTTATATAATTCTGCTGTGAATGTAGAGACCACTGTACTGCTCATTAACTATATGTTCCCCCCCTGAACCTTTTTAAGTGTGATGAGGATTGGCCTAATTTTATCTTGCAGCTGTACAGTTCAATGGACTTTGGGAGGAAGTGGCAGCTTGTTCACGACAACGTGATGCCAGGCCGATTCTACTGGTATGATTATGTGGATCCTATTTTTGATCTGTTTTGTGCAGTGATTGATTGTAATTTGCATAATGATAGTGTTCATGACCCTGTGCTGTGAGCAACCTCTTGTCAAAAACAGATCCCTCCCATGGCAGTCAAGCACAAAGCTGATTACATCCTTGTCACGTAGACCTGAAGGAATATTGCTTCTTTTTTTTTTCCCATAGCACAAACCTGACATGCTGTTTTTGTTGTCGCTGTCATTTAGTAATCTCGACTGCTTGAGCACACGGCAGAGAATTTTGATGTGAGCCCGTTTATCCCTGTTTGTCATGGTATGTGTCAAAAGCTAGTATTTGTTTTTTTTTTTTCGTCCGGGATAGAAAGGGCATCGGTTGGAGGACATCCTCTCCACATGCATGAACAGCGAGACATTTGATGAATAAGAACACCGCAGCGATACCCGAAACAATGCATTATTTGTGCTCTTGAAAACCATTCCTTCTCTCGCATTATGTCAAATAGTTATTTTTCAAAATGCTGTTGCAGCCACCTACAATCTCATAGCAACACACATTTGCTTTTCGTAGATATTTATGAGAATAGCTGATGATGTGTTATCCCTCCCCTTTGTTGTTTCCTCCATTGATGCTTTGGTGAAGTGAGATTAATGCCGCTGGTGGTGCAGATTCTACACTGATTTACGGGAGATAAAAACATCTTGTTATAGCTTTCACACAATGGGGTTGTCCATCTACAGCTGGGATACTCAACCTGCCCCCCTCCCTCTCTTATCTCATTCCCATTTACCCTCTGCTTTCCCATCCGCCTCCACCTCTCTCTGCTTCTCTCCATCGTCTCCTCCTCTCTCGCTCTTTCAAGGGCGGTAATGGGCCTGGACAGAGAATCAGACGTGGTCCACATCGAGACGCGCATCGCAAAAGGCCGTGAGTGCTGCACTCCTGTCCGCCGCTGTAGCAAGACCCACAGGACCCCTTGCCTCTCATTTAGAGCGAGGTCACAGGGAAGATGAGACCCGTTCTGCTGGTCAGATTGGTCCCTGAAGTCTAGTAAAGCAGAATAGGTGTCTCCTGACAAAAACCGAGAGTTTTAGTGGGTTGATGGATGTTTCTTCTCTCTAATCTATCCCTTGTGTCTCATAGACAAACCTTAGATCCCCCCCTTCTAAACAGCAGGGTATATTCTGTGAAAGCAATTATAGGGCTTTCCCACCTTGGAGAAGATACTCATATTCCTCCCATGGTAAAACAATCTGTATCTGAATTAGCATACAACCTCTTCTTGTGTCAAACAATAACATAGTGAACTCTTTTTTTTTTTTTTTGTCGCGTGACACACAGCAAGAGCAGAGTTTCCACTGTGTTAGTCTTGAATCTCATCTAACTTGGAGGGCCCACTGTCCTCAGTAATAATTGTGGTTGAATATTTTCTTCCTTTTTTATACAGTTACCCATGCTTAAAGTCGTTCCACAATCGTGAACTTTGGGGTACATTTAGCATATGCATACTGAATAGGAGCTCCAGTGCATACAAAGTACTCTGAGAGGGTAAATGGTTGTAATTTACTTCTGATTGATTTCCTTTCGCCTCTTTCCAGGGGCCCAGTACGTGAAGTGCAGAGCCCAGCGATGCATAGAAGGCAACAGACAGTACCTCTTCCCCGGCTATGTGGACACCAACTCACTGGTTGTGCAGGATGAATATGTTTTCACACAGGTTACTTATCCTGATTAAACTTAACCAACCATCTTCATCCATTCAAACAAAGGCTTCAGTCACTGTGAACTTTGATTTCCTCTGGCTTTTTTTCTTTGTTCTTTCTTATTTTGGTCTCTTGTGCATCCAATTCATGATTTTCCATCAAAACCCACATAATGGCTTTTCCCGACACACCTGTTCCCCACTGGCTCGATGTGTGTTTTGATTATGTTTTGTCTCGTTCATGTCAAGGCACGCTCAGTGTTTGAGTTTCCGCACAGACATACTCCATGCCTGAAAAATGTGTTTGCTAGCTGAGCGCACACGGCAAAGGAACTGTGAATAGACAGGTTGGTGTCCTTATTACTATTCACTCTGACTTTGACTCCAATTAGACAGCTGCAGTCAGGGTCATTATTAGAAATTTAATTTTCAAATGCCCTCCACTGTCATTGATTTCCATCCACAGCTAAGTAATTTTCTCTCTGCTGGTCAGCCTTGATGCATTTGGTCATCCTTGTTGGACTCCAGCTAAGTTTCAGGGGAAAAAAAACAATCAAATTGCGGTAGTTTTTGCAGGCCCTGGTGTTTGTAGTAAATCATTCTTTGCAGTTTCATTTTGAATAATTGCCCCTTTAATGTTTGCTTCTCTTTTTTAATTTATTTATCCACAGATTTAATCTTTTGATATGATATGATGCTGCAGCAGCAGCGATGCTTTAGTGGTGACCCAGTTTCACTTCCACACATTTAATCCACAGACTTGATTGGAATGGCTGCAATGTAAGAATGAAAATGTATGAAAAAAAAAATATCACAGCGTGATTCAGAAATGGTGATTCAATAAAATGCCCAAATTGTATTTGGCTGAGATGAGATTGACCGTCAAGGCGGAGGCAGACACGAGGAAGATGCTGGTGAAAATAACTGGACACATAGAGTGTCTGCTCCCGAGCTGTGGTGGCACAGATGACTTTCTTGTGACTTTCATTGCTTGGGGCAGTTGGATTTAACTTGACAAAGAGTAATGAGGTTATCGATTGGGCTACAACGAAATAAGCAGTCTTCAACACCTCCAAAGTCTCCTGGGAGAGAAGGAACAGCCAAGTGCAACATCCTCAAAAATGTAGCCTGGGAAAATGCAGCCCATTGATTTTCGATAGATTATTCCATTAGAGCCCTAATGTAGTGTGTTGGGGGACAAACGCCATCCTTCTAGTTGATTAGAAAATAAGCAATCAAGTAGTGTTGCCCTGCCTGTAAGTGGATGGGAAAGTGGTAGTGCATTAAGATCTTCAAGACACTGTAGATAAAGCCAACACAATTTTCAGTGCCTTTTAGCTTTAGACTAATTGAGATAATGATAATAATTTCTGTTGTGCTTGTAATTCTTAGTCTGCTTTCAACACCACGAAAAGCAGAGTAAAACTGCAAGCATTTTATCAAGTCAGTCATGCGTTGTGAATTAAAATACCTCCTTCAGGAGACGTTTCAGCCTCATGTCCTCATTTCACAACAGAGTCTCATTTGGGATGTTGGTAAATTCTCTCACTCATGTCTTATGAAAACCTTCTATCCCATTTTGTTTGTGCTTTTTCTTTTTCATTTTCAAGACAGCCTACATAGTCTTCTCTATGTAGGAAAAGCTCATATTCATGGCATCTATTAAAATGGAAATGTGGAAATAAAAGAGTCACTGACCTAAAATGGAGAAAAACAAGGCGTTTGGTGAAGTGACACTAAAATATGTATATGTGGTCTATTTAAAGAGTGACAAAGCCTCTTTGACTCCATTGCAAAGGTAACCAAGTCAGGACGAGCCAGCTACTTTGTCTCCTACATGAGAGAATCCTTCAAGCGGATGAAATTACCTAAATATTGTCTACCAAAGGTAAGACTCTAAATAACTGTCAAATAATAAAAGACATATTACCATAAAGAAATGTGATTATTGTTTTGTTTCTGAGTCACTTTTGTTCCTATTCTTGTGGAAAACAAGCTGTGCAACAGAGTTATTTTGTGAAGAAATGCCTCGACTTTATTAAAAAGCTTCTCAGTAGTACATGGCCCTTCTTTTAAGTCTCTTTTGTGTTTGCTTTGTCACCCATTCTCTGTTTCTTGTTCTCTCACCCACACCTTCCTACAGGACATGCATATTATCAGCACAGATGAGAAGCAGGTCTTTGCTGCAGTCCAAGAGTGGAATCAGAACAACACTTACAGCCTGTACATATCAGACTCCCCTGGGGTCTACTTTACCCTTTCATTAGAGAATCTGAGAACCAGCAGAGGTCCCGCCGGTAACCTACTGGTTGACTTTTATAAGGTGCGTAGTTAGTCTCCTGCTGTCACTGCACTGCCAATTCGCCTTCCAGGTATTTCATACTAATAGTAGCGGTAGTTGTCAGAAATGATTTTCACATTTTTCAGACCCCAAGGTGACATATTCAAATTGCTTCCTGTGTCTGACCAACAGATAAAAATGATTAAAAATATTTCAAAAGCAGCACATTTTCCCTTTTAAGAAGCTCTCACCAGTAAGTGTTTGATATTTTATCTTGAAAAGTGACTTGAATGCAGTGGGGTAAGGGACATACTTGAGCATTTTTACTTTGACACTTTATATTTCTACTCCCACAACTATTGTTTTTTTTACTTCACTACATTTATTTACAGTTACCAGCTACTTTTTACATTTAACTTACCACACATGTCACAAGTGTTTAAAATGTGTATTTTAATAGATTTACTAACTCAATGGTATATAAAACTATTTAGATTAACCTCACCAAAAACAACTACCGGTACTAGATATTAAAGTGCATATAACTACATCAGTAAAATAATGATAAGACTGACTGGGGCCTTTCTGAGTAATGATTACTTTCACTTTTATACTTTATTTTGCTGGTGATATCTTTGACTACTTTATATGAGAATATATTTATATCACGTTGTTGCTTATTCTACTTAAGTGAAATGCTTGAATACTTTTCCCTACACTTCTCCAACAATGAATGAATTATTACTTATTCATTTTCTGTTAATTAGCTTCAGTATCATTGTCATGTCTGCAAAGTACAATAAATGCATTTTTACCTTTTCCCTTCATAGGTCGAGGGGATAAACGGCATGTATCTCGCCAACAAACTGGTGGACGATCACATCAAGAGTTTTATCACCTATAACAAGGGTCAAACGTGGGCCCTGCTGCCTGCTCCCGCCACCGACGTGGCTGGAAATAACCTCCACTGCATTCTGGTGAGCGTGAGCCCTTTGGGCAGAAGTGAATGAATGCTCGTATTCATGCGAAATGAAGCTTATGATATCCATCATTCATCAAATGTTTCAAGCTCATCAGCTGTGCTTTGGATGTTCTTTGACTCTGAGCCATATTTGCATGGGGCCAGGTGCCAGCGTCAGCATCATCTTGCCTTTTTAGCCTCCTAAATGGCTGAGGAGATGCTTGGCTTGAATATTCTTATTATCAGCGTAAGGCAGAGCGAGTGTCATTGCGTTGAGTTTCAGGGGTCCAGACTTTCCATTAACCTCTCTGATTTCAATTTACTACCTGTAGTCACACTGGACTAATGAATGTTAGATTACACTGAATTACATTATGCAGCCGTGTTGTTATTCACCAGGTGTGATATTCCCCTAATCCAGCCAATGTGTTCTTTAGCGATGGCTTGAAATAATGTATATTGTTCAGATAATGGCAGGTTATAGTATTTCTCTGTCATACAGATGACCATTATGCTCTTGGCTGCTTTCTGACCTCCCTCCAACCTCAGCTGTTTGAAAAGCCTTATTGATGTTTTTCAATGTGCTTTAGTCTGAGAGATGAGTGAAAATGATTTGAATCAATTTTCCCAGTTTTATCAGTGCATCTTGGGGATTTTTAATTACATGCCTTGTTTGCTTTAGAATGAAACAATTCAAATGCCCTCAGTGTCCTTTCAGCCATTTTCTCTCTCCCTTTTTTCCTCTGGCAGACGAGATGAGAGAAACGTATCTTTGTCTTATAAACGGTCTTGGAAAATGTTAGCGCTTTCCTCTGAACGGAGAAGAATAGTTTGAAAGCAAAACTAATTATAATTGTCTCTGTTGAGATCTGTCTGATACATATTGTCTCAACCTGTGCTGTATTGGAATCCGTTTTGTTGACAGCCATTTTGTTCGCTGCATCTTCATCTGGAGATGTCGGAGAATCCCTACACATCCGGACCAATCACCAGCAAGAAGTCTGTACCGGGAATCATTGTGGCCACAGGTAGAGTTACCTAAAGGATGAGCGTTTGATTTATGAATTTGATTAGACCCGACAGAAGTGGTGGCACTTTGCTAATTTTCTATCACCAGAGGGATCCTTACTTTTTAGCCCCTAACTGGGAGACCACAAAAACACAGAACTAATCACGCAGTGCCCTCTTTTTGTCATTGAAATCAGATACTCCTAAATCTCATATTTTGGGGTGAGTTGATTAGGTTGCAGTAAGTCATGACCGTATCCTCCAGTGGAAAATGAGGACATGCTCAGACTCACCAAATAACTAACAATTTTATCAGGTGATTGTACGTGTAGGTGCGTTATGGAGTCTTTGCTATGTAAATACACACCGAGTGAAATTATTCATGTTTTGTGCTCAGGGAATATCGGAACAGAGCTGTCCTCCAACAACCTTGGGATGTTTATAACATCTGATGCAGGAAATAGCTGGAGACAGGTAAGACCCATCAGGGTGCGCGCGCCACGTGCATTTACCTTAAACAGATTACGACTTTATACTGAGACTCTGTGCCGTCACAAGTGGAACAAGTGTGTTTTTCAATGCAGATTTTTGACGAGGAGCACAACGTTTGGTTCCTCGACAACGGAGGGGCCTTGCTGGCGGTTTTGCATGCAGTGACGCCTATTCGACACTTATGGTTGGTATAGCTGCTGTTGAACAATACCTGATTATAATAATAATTGCGGCGTTGGAGCTGTAGTGGGAAATTACCTGGGTATAATTTCATTTTTTGGGGGTTTGATGCAGCATATGATTACATTTAATGATTTGAAACGCTGGTGGACCAAGTTTGCATGATGATTGTATCGACACTGCTGCTTCAGAACTGATAGAAACATTCAGAGAGTCTGCTACAGCTCTGTACTCATGGTTGGATATGATGGTTTGAGTGCTTTTATGTAAATGAAAAATAGAGCAGGGCAGAAATATGAGACTGAGAATGCCCTCATAAGTCCCCCATATTGTGGGAGCTTTGTAACACGATCTGCTTTGATGTCCCTGCTCACTACAGCCCTGTCAAATGTGATTAAGCTCTGAGAAAAGTGATTTGAAACCCCCCAAATCTATTTCAAATGTTACAACCTGAGACATATCTCTGTTCTCTGTTGTTTTGTCACCTTCAAAAATTTACCTGCGACGAGGAACATTTGTTCCATTGTTCTAGCTTGGTGTCAAGATAATTTTTCACATTGAAGAGAATCCAAGGTGCTTCATTTTTCAACCCTGGCAAAAGCTAAATGACCTGAAATCTTTTATCATATTTCTTTGTGCCTTGTTTTGTCATTGCTCTCCCTGTGTGCCTGAGGTGTTTAATGTTATATGCAGAGAGAGAGCAATATATTTAGCGGCTGCACATAGATAGGCACGGATAGACAGACAGACAGACGTCCATGCTGTGACAGCTGTTTTTTATTTTTTATGCAGGATCAGTCTAGACGAAGGAAAGAAATGGGACCGCCACAGCTTCTCCCTGGCACCTCTGTATGTGGATGGAGTTTTAATGGAGCCAGAATCCGACAATCACATCATCACGTAAGCAGAGACGCACAATTACAGTCCAGCAGGAATAAAGCGAGCATCAGGATTTCAGAAGTAGCTCGTCTGTGGATCTCAGCATAGAAAAGCTCCTCTTGATTTTCCATTTTCATCAAAGGGAATTCATATTGTCTGTCAGGCGAAACGGCACACTTCACATTTGCAGGTGCTGTTGTTGTTGCATCATAACAGGAACGAGTATATGTGTGTCTCAAGATCGTTTCACCTGATATTAGCATTTTGGTGAATCGTCTTTCAGTTTCTTTGGACATTTCAGCCATCGGTCAGAGTGGCAGCTGATAAAGATCGACTACAAGGGCCTCTTCAGCAGGAGATGCATGGACGGAGATTATCAGACATGGCACCTGCACAACAAGGTAACAGGAATATTAAACATGTATTGATTTATTGCCAACCTCAAGATGCATGTTTGTCCATTGTCACTGTAAACACAGTGCACTTGCACAGTGCATGCTGAAAAATAAACCCCCTGTCTTTGTTCTCTTTTTGGAGTTTCTTTCAATGTTGTGAAAAACTAGATAATCTTTTGCCTCTGCCCGATAGGGAGAGCTGTGTGTGATGGGTGAGAAGCAGATCTATATGAAGCGCAGGCCAGGGAACCGTTGCATGCTGGCCCAGGACTATTCAAGGATCTATTCCTCAGAGCCGTGTCTCTGCACAGCCTATGACTTTGAATGGTAATGACTCCCTCTGCTTTCCCAACAGGGATTATACTGTAACTCAGACTTTTACCTCAGCGATTCTTAAGTTCTTTCATTACATGTTTACCAAACAACCCGCCCCTCATCTAATTCAATTGTGCTTAATTACAACTGCTTATAGACATTTGTAATCACCAACAGAAGTATCAGTTTGCAGAATTTCATATGCCTTAATATCCATCTTACATTGCATATTTAGGGGATAACCAATATGACTGTATTCATCGGATCTAATTATAGTTTTGAAATTGTAGATGGGAGTTAGGAACTTTTCATCGTGCTGCTGTAATTTGCATAATGTCAAGTGACTTATTAGAATTCAATTAATAATGAATCGCTAAATGAATTTTGAATATCTTTTATCCATCTGTCTGAAATTCTGTTTGATCCAGCTTGTCTGACAATCATGTCTCTAGTTATGGTCTTAAAATATTCCATGAAGCTCCAACTGCAAAGCATTTGCCCCACTACAAAAGCTTGTAAAAGTTGGATTATTTGAGTAGCAGTGTTTATCATTTCATGAAGTGTCGTGTTTTTTTGGCAGTGATTATGGGTGGGAACGCCAGGCGGATGGGAAGTGCTCCCCTGCTTTTTGGTTTAATCCAAATGGTGCGGCTAAAAGCTGCAGCACCAGCCAAAGCTTCCTTAACAGCACAGGGTAAGTGCCCCCCAATGTTCAATCCATCACAAAACAATATTATTTCTTTCCAGCTTGTTTGTCGTGTTGTCGAGAACACAAACAGAAAATAATGTTTCCCTTCCTTGATGGTTCAGAAAAAAAAGCTCCAATTAGAGCTGAAATGAGTAACCTAGACTATTTAGGATTTGAGTGTGCAGTAATGACAAAATTAAGTATTCTCAAAGAGGCCAGTATGCATACTAAATCTGTGCTATGTTTTCGGTCATGATTTTCAAACAATGAAATTAAGGAGCTGTTCAGAACTGGAAAAAAATTAAATAATTTTTGAATGGCAGTGAAAAAGCTTAAGAAACAAAATTAAAAATGCTCTCAAAAATATGTGTTAAACATTTGGTAAACCATTTAGCTTTCTCTTTGCAAAGTTTTAATCAGTTGCATTTCAAAGTTGCAGTATTTGACTGGTGAGTATTTGCAGGAGATTGACAGATTTCTGTTAAACACTGTAAAAGTGTTTGTAAGGCAATTGTGTGAAAGATGTGAAAAATAACTAATGCTGTTTTCTATTAATATGTAATAAGGGGTTATGATATGACATTTTCTACTTTATGTTTCAAAGGTATCGGAAGGTTTTGTCCAATAACTGTAAGGAAGCAGGAAAGAACGTGTACTCGCCCAGGAGGCAGGCGTGTCGTCCCAGACCGCCGCGAGGCCTCCGGCTGTCCACTGGACAGGGAGAGCTCAGCGCCACTGTTGGAAGCAATGTTACTTTCATGGTTTACCTCGACGATGTGAGTCACATCATTTAAAAAAATCTCTGTAGTTGTAATATCATATTTAACTGTTTTATGGAGTTGGCTCTACCAACTTAAAACAAGAGAGATCCCAACATGTGTGTTGGCAAACTTACACATGCTGATTAACACTAAACAAGTACAGCTGAGAATGATGAATGTCATTAGTTCTTCATGTGTTGGTTATAATTGCATTGTAAAGTATTGATAGATATTATTTCACCTAATTGTGGTGCTAGATGAAAAGTTAGATGATATTAGTGGGACATCAATGTGCGCACCAAATTAGAATCGATCAATCTAACAGTTGTTGAAATATGTTATTCATAACCACTTGTTTTGGTGCTGGAGGAGAAGTCAGAGGATCATCTGTTAGATGGTTATGTATGGATGGATGTGTTTGTGGCAAATCTTGTGCCAATTTACAAGGCAGATGTAGCGGTATTTCACTGAGAAATTACAAAATGTAAAATAAGCTGGTGGCATTAGATAGGATATCAGGTGATCACGAAAGTCATTTGGATTCCTTCCCTGAAGACGTTGAACGTCTGCACCAAATGTCATGGCAACCCAACCAATATTTGTCAAGATATTTCACACTGAACCAAAAATGCCAACCTCAGCGTGGCACAAGAGGACCACTCAGGGGATCTCCATGAGCAGACGGATTCATCCTCTGGACGCCAAATAGTTGTTGAGATACAAAGCTACTGACAGAGCAACACACTAGCACGTCTTGAGGTATCTGCATGAAGTCCATCACTGCATTTAAAAATTCAAATGGTATCATTACTCAGGATAATCCTCAAATCTCACTGTGATCACTTGTCATTGGAACGACTTTGTGTTGAAAAATGATCCGTACCGTGAAAACTGCTGACAGGCTGCTCTGTGAATTAGAGAGTAACAGAGACACTCTCTGGAAAGACAAGTCATTGTTGATTCTTTAAATGTATTTTTTTAATATTTGAAGCCCTATTGACCTATTATTATATTAGTACGGCAGCAGAAATCTCGCAAAACCAATATTTCAGGATTAAGGCAAAGACATCTTCATGGCTAGATGCCAGGGGTTAGTGAGAAAACATGTTTTTTGTTTTTGTAATTTGGGTGAAAAACCTTTTAAATGTAACGATTTTATCAGTCGGCTAGATGGCACCAGATTATGAACTGATCTTTCTTATTTTGGGAATCTTTCGTGACTTCTTTTTCTCTTGTCTCTCCTGTAGTTTCTTCTTCTTCCTTCAGTTGAATTTGTGTCTCTTTCCATTCATATTCACTGGCAAAGTGTTTGTGACACAGCTTATAGCACGTCTCTGCCAGAGCACTTTGGTAGTGGACTGTGCTCCCTTTCACTTGTGTGTGGTCTAATTGAAGCGTCCCGACCTAAGCCAAGGTGACAGAGGCCGTGTCTTACCGTCTGTCCACAGGGAGACTCGCTGAGGACAAGCATCCAGCTAGACTTCGGGGACGGCATCAAGATCACATACTCGAACCTGAGCAGGACTGATGACGGCATCAAGCACATCTACAGAGCGACTGGGATTTACAGAGTGACAGCCTCTGCTGAAAACAACCAGGGATCTGACAGCAGCACACTGTTTTTACACATCACCAGTATGTGAATAAGAAACATCATTACTCATTCCTGCGGCAGCGCATATAGCATGAACCTCTTCTCTTTCATGGATAGTCACGTTCCCTCTCCGCTGAATTTCATTTCCGTCATGGTTGTATTACTTTAATGCATTTTAGCTCCGGAAAATGCAGAAAACACACACCTGGAGCTAAATGTACATCAGTTGAGATCCCAATAACACTCCATGTTTGCTTAATATGTGTGTGTGTGTGTGTGCGTGTGTGTGTGTGTGTGTGTGTGTGTGTGTTTGTGTTTGTGTGTGGGTGCATTTATTCGTATGCCCACATGTGTGCATCCATGTACGATTGTGCGCTGGTGTATGTGTTGCCTCAGGTCCAGTGGAGCGCGTATATCTCTCCGCTCCTATTGTTGCCATCAGGGGGAAGGAGGCTAATCTGACTGCGGTGGTTTGGCCGAGTCACACCAGAACATTGACCTTCTTCTGGTGGTTCGACAACAGCTCCGAGGTGAGAAGCTTCTCCTCCCACTCCCGCCATTGTTCCACACACACTTTTCTTGCCCTGTTTGCTGCAGTCTTTTCCATTTCCCCCACGCCTCTCTTGTCCTTGTGCGGTTGATTACAAAGTGCGAGTCGAGTTTTCACACAGATCATTTAGGGTTTGTCTGCACTGTGTCTTTCCAGTAGTATTCAGCTAGGATGGCCAGTCATATTTATTTATCACGTTGATTGTGCTCACCGCAGCTCCTCCTCATTATACAGTATGTCAAGGGCTGCATGTACGGACTTTTCTATATTCAGCTGAGAGGATGCAGGCTTTTCTGTGAAATTCTCTGTGTTTTTCCTTTTGAAATCTAGCCCATTATAACCTTGGAAGGAAGCATCTCTTACACATTTCAGAAGGAGGGAAAAAACAAGGTCACGGTCCAGGTTGCTTCTGGGAACACCATAATGCAGGATTTAAAAGTTATAACTGTTAAAGGTGAGTGGGGAAGACAGTCTTCAAAGCACTTTAATTGGTGCGACGCAAGTTACATGAATATGCAATATGCTATCTCCGGGAGAGCACGATGCCTCTCGGTCCACTCTGCGAGCCGCGCCACGTTCATGTCAGCGTGGACTTATCTAATGAATAAAATGTCACGGTAGGCGCACACGAGATCTTGAGGAGCAATTAACTTCAAGGCGTATGTTGCCAAATGGAAAAAGACAAAACTGCGCATCAGATTAATCAAGAACGAAAACCGGCGGCGGCGGCGCTCATATCCTAACACACGTCACTTCACCTTCTCTCCAGAGTTCTTCAGGTCGCTGCTTTTGTCGTTCTCGCCAGCTCTTGATGAGCACAACCCTGACATCCCCGAATGGAGGGAGGACATAGGGCGCGTGGTGCGGACAGCTCTGTCACAGGTACATCAAGTCCCTATTGCTGTGAGATCTTTGCTGGAGCCAACATTGGCCACCAGTGGATTTCAGGGTCATTACTATTTCATACCTGTGTGCAGTATTGATACAACAGTGATGCTGTTTTATGGTCCACGCGAGAGGGTCTGTCTTTTTTGAGTTTGCCTGTGATGACACGGCGGTCTGGTGTGAATTTAAATTGAAGGCGATGTCAAAGCATTTGCCATGGGACAGTGTTGTTTTGGAAGTTTGGACTTTATTGTCCAAAGTTTTAACCTCCACGATAAAGTTTCATGCTGTGTTGTCCCCGGGTTGCAGGTGTCTGGGGTTCCTGAGGATCAGCTGCTGGTGTCTCTGTACCCCGGACTTCCAACCACAGCGGAGCTCTTCATCCTACCTGACGAGCACACGTTAAGCGAGCACAAGAGAAGGAGTGAGGACGCTCTAGACACGGTAGGAGCCGTATGTTGAAATGCTGTGACAGTTCGCATAAACGTTTACCAAGAAAAGCTTTGTCACCTCTGTGTACTATAGCTATGAATTATTAATATCTGTGAAAAAGCATATGAAGAGTGCTGCCAAATCCTGTCCACCAGTAAATACTTAGATTAATTGATTTTGGCTCTCCTGATGTACTTTTTAATATGATATTTATATATAGCTGCTCCGTACTGTGAAAGAGCCAATAAACCGAAGGATGCTTAAAGGCTTAATAGCTCAACATATTTACCTTTTTTGAAGAGAGTTATCAAAGTTAACTGAAAATCTAACCAGTCGACACATTACTGCATCTCATTTATTCATTCCATACACAATATAAATGCAAAAAAATTTCAGGGTGTTGGTTAGTGAATTAATAAACTCTAGTGAGAGACAGGGCACCCATTTCCACAACTGTTCCTGTAATAAAGTTTCAGTTATAAATCACCAGTGCATTACATTATTATGATGTTTAACCTTAGAGAGTTTTTTATATTCATTTATTTTGGCATAATACACAATTATGTAATTGTATTAATCAATTGTGCTTTTATTAAATAACTTTCACAGATATCGGATATTTTTGTCACTGCTCTGAACCAAGGCCTGATCCAGTTTGAGCTGAAGACTGATATTCGCATTATTGTGTACATGACTCAGCAAACTTTGGGTAAGTTTGTTTGCAGCCGTAACCTGTTGTTTCTGCACTTGTTTAAATGCAAGTGTATTTGCTATATTTAAAAACTCCTCTGTTTTCAGGTCTTTAAAAACTAAGCGTTCAAATACATCCTAATTTATGCCAGTTTACCACAGCGTGTTTATTCATCCACAGCGCGTTTGTTCTGCTCGGCGATGTGCAAAAGATAAGCCACGTCTTTCTTGGGATGATTTGACATTGAGTTTTACTCAAACAGTGAAAAAATGAAACCTGACAAAAACAACAGTTTTCCCTGAGTGAAATTTATGATTCAGTATATCACAGGATTTAAATACCTTTCGCAGTGCGTCACTTTTGCACCTGAGGCTGTGAGACTGTAGTTCTCTTTGAGATCGGCCGATCAATGATATGATTGACAAAGAGGGTATTTGGTATGCGCTGAGGAAATCGGCAGGGTCACAGGGTCATTAGCATATCGCAAAAACGTGTCGATCAACCCTGCGTGGCTTTACCCTTTTCATCCACCAACGGATCTGTCTTCATTTGTGTCTGCATACAAAGGTCTGGGTTGCCTTTAAAATGATCCAGAAAGGTCATAGACTTCATAGGCTTCTCTCTGAAGGAAAGAAAGATGGGCGGAGAGGGGAAATACTTTGAATATTGCATCTCAGCATTTAAAAAGTCATGACTATGCATAAGCTACCTGCATGACGGACCCCAGGGAGAGGCACTAGACCTCCTAAAGGTTCCTTTTAATACCCTGAGGGGATAACATGCAGAGAGTAGCTCTTCAAAAAGTACCTGCGGTTGTTGCGTGACATGCGGTAATGAAAGTAATTTTCTTGAAATAAGACATGGTTTAGGGGGAAAAAAGGAATTTTAACTCATTTGTCTTGGTTATGATGTGACACTCATTTGATGTGATTGTCTCCCAGCACCACTTGTGGATTCAAACTCCATCCACAGTGGGTCGGCCATGCTGATGCTGCTCACTGTGGTGTTTGTCGGCTTAGCGGCATTCTTCATCTACAAGTTCAAAAGGTATGTTTGCTTGAATGAAAGCGTGAACTGGACTGAATTCACCTGTAAGTCAGAAGCAGTTTCTCTCTGTTGTTGAGGGGGATAAAAAAAAAACTTACACAGTGTCTCTGGTGTCTCCTTGACGTCAGAAAAATCCCCTGGATCCACGTTCAGACCGAGGACAGCCACGAGAAGGAGCCAGAAGTGATCAGTACCGTCGGCCAGAATGACAACATGTCCAAGGTCAAGCTCAGTGAGTTTCCCTCTCCGAAAGAACTCATGGAAAAGGAGCTGGAGGCCAGGAGCAGAGGTACGCTGGCTGCACATGTACTATTTACCATTTACTGTGTTGTGCAGGTTATTATATCAACCAGTGATGGAGGAGGTATAAAGACCTTTTACTACAGTAAAAGAAGCTAAACAAAGCAAAACTCCTACATTAAAAAAATATGTAGATTTTTTTGTTTGGGTTTTTTATTGTAGATAGGACAGCTGAAGATAGACAGGAAAAGTGGGAAGACATGCAGCAAAGGGCCCCTAGCTGGGAATCAAACCAGGATCCACTGCAGCCCATGGCCTCATACATAGGCACACGCACTCTACCACTGAGCCACCTGTGCACCCAAAGTATGTAAAATTGGCTATTCTACTATATATTTTGCAATAACATTATCATTCTAGAGCCAATTTTACTCAGTACTCAATACAGCTGAGTGGTTTAATTTACTGCATATCAATGAATTATATATTATATGCTAATTGTAAGTTTTTCTTAAAGGTACAAAATAATGGTAGTGCAGGAAAAGTGTAGCAGTATATGATTAAACTCGAGTTATGTACAGGTTACTCTTGAATACAAAACTAAATCTATTTAGTTACTTTCCACCACTGATTTTCAGTGGGTGTATTTGAGGATGTCAGAACTGCAGTATGTGACATCTGTGATGCAGTTTTTTATGCCGAGATTAAATTAAATACAGAATATTAATAACTGCATGCTCGTCAGACACATTAATACACGATTTAAAGGATGACTTCCCTGAAACGATGACTCGGATTAACATTTTATTGCCCTGAAAACACATCACAGAGCATCTGTTTTGAGTAAATCTGTATTTAATATAGACAACAACAAAAAAGAAAACACAAAGACACTGTTACAGTCTAATTCAAATGAAGTCTCTTCGATGCACGGGGCGACTCTACGTTGAAGTGCAGCGCACATCTGAAGTGCTGGACTGTCCTTATCGATGCAGTTTGTCATATTTTTGCAAATTGCTCACCACAAGCACAACTGTAGCACCGTTAGCAGATGACAAGTTAACTTTTTGATTGCAGTGGCTGACAGCTGCCGTGACGTCTTTTAGATGAGAACCATTCGGTCCCCGCAGACAGTGTGGATTATTTGACAAAAGTAGCATTGCAGTGCTTCTGACACAGACATGTGGGCTGCAGGCCTTTTTTCTGGTCACTCAGCACTTTCTGCTGTTCTTCATTTCTCAGCTGTTTCCACCTTTCCAAGTCCTTGCTGATCTGAAACAAATTAACTCCTTTTTGGTTACTTTCGAAAGTGTTTATTTAGAAAGGGGCAGAGCAGCATGGGACCTTTTGATTTGGGGCTTGATTAAATGAATTTACAACCTGCTGTTTAAAGATTTCATTAAATCTCTCAGGCTTGGTTTGTTTCTCATGCAGTCTGAGTTTGGTTGGGATACAAATGTTCCCACAAAGCTGAGTCTGTGGTTTCCAGCTTTAGTCCATTTCTGCCTAACTTACTGCAGCATTACCAGTAAGAGAGCCAGTCTGCAGTTATTTATCACGCTATTGCTTTGTGAACACTCATGTGGGTATAATTGCATTTAAACTATACCAAGTATAAACACAATATCCCTCTGAAAGTAGAGTTTTCCATCGCCTGCGAGATCCTCCTCCAACCAGTGGGAAACATGCCCATTACCAGAGGAAAAGCATTAACCAGTTTTAATTTAATTAATGTTTGAGTTCAGTGATTTTATGTGTTCTCATTTTAGTCTAAATGGCTCTAAAAGCTCCAAGAGGAAGAAGAAGAATATGCTGGTCATTGATAGCAGTAACAGTGCAGCTGGAGCTGTGAAGTAAAATCATCAAATTCACAAGGGTTGAAACAAAGATTTGAACATTTAAAACAGGATCTGGCAGATTAAAATGAAATCTCTGAACACAAGTTTAGTTAAGGATCTTAATTTGATTTATGTTAATACAAACTGGTTCTGAATGATTAACATGACAGCTCGCATGGCCTCATGTTTCATAATAAGTTTGCAGTTCAGTTGGAGTAAGAATTTATTAAGCTTGTAAAAGACGTTCAGGATTTTCCCACATGATACATCGCACAGGACAGGAGGTTGTCAGCACAAGCCTTACTCACACAGCTCTCTGACGGACATCAATCAGCCTCTTGCTTAATTATTCTCAGTACTGATGTGCTGTGAGAGAGAAGTAAACTTTTGTGAATGAAGTATAAGAGGAGAGAGCCAGAGTTCATTAAACCTTCAAGACTTACATTCGAACCAAAGAAGTTCTTATCTGATAGTGAAGAATTAAACACATTTATCAGGTGGCTCCTACTTACAGTAAAGTGTCAGAGTAAAAATCTTTAACAGCGCTTTTCAAGCGATCACATGATCAGTCAAATTATTAACAGCCAATCAGAGACAAGAATGTTTACTCCTTTAAAAAAACATTTTATTCGGTAATGTTATTCAAAACTTTTTAGAATTTATATTATTACTTGTGTGAAAATTTTGAAATGGCTTTCATCAATATTTCTATAATAACAATGGATGTCCCCTGTCATCTTCATCTTCAGAAAATGACCACCCAAATCTGCATCTCCTCTTGTCTTTTTGAACTTTAATGACTCTCCAACTCAAATCTCCAACTTTACTGTTCTGGTTCACTCTCTCCACTTGCACAGTTAGGCTGTGACCATGATGGAGCATTTAGCTGTTAGAGAGCTGGATATTTCCCTTTCAATCGGCAGGGAGACGCAAACACAACTGCAAAACAAAACGGCTGTGTAAATAATCAACTGTTTATTAAACTGGCTAAAAGCAAAACAAAAAGAAAACCAAGGTGCTGGTAGATGAGCTACCTTGTTCAGTCACTCTCAAAGTGTCTCAAAAGCAGAATAATTATCTTGTTTGTTGTCCAACTTAAGGGCTCTCTCAAATTCAAGTGTTTTAAGATAAATTCTGATAAATAACATTTAATCTTAAAATGATGAGTAAGGGTGAAGTTAAGGATTTTAACTGAAGTCCAAATTTTTATTTAAAGCACGTTGATGAAATTGGCCTCAGCTCTCTTCTCTCCTGGACACTGAACGCTTTGAATTCGACCAATCCTGGCTGCTATAGTGTGATATAGTAACTTCTGATGAGCCTCATGTGACATTTAAATCTTTGGTTTAACCTTTCAGACCTCAATTTTAAACCTCATCTTATCTTTTTACCTCATAAATTGTGATTCTGCTACAGACTACACGGACCTAAGTCTTAAAATATGCTCCATGCGAAAGCTATTTAAGCCTCATGAATCATATTTTCTTCAACAAATCTGAACTGACTGCCAGATCTTTCCTCTGATGATTTTACGGCCAGGTTATTAGTTGTAGGGGTGAACATGAAATTAGCTTCACGCCGCTCTATACAAGTCACCAAATTTAAACTTCTGTCACAGCTGAGAGATAAAAGCACCACCTCTGAACAAGCCAGTGTCGGCACAATCCGAACGACCCCGGCTTGTCACAGCGATCCCATCTTATCAGTCCTCCATCACCAGCTCAGCCCTTCTCGGATAGGCCGCGCTCCTCCTAAACAGGGGGCTTTTCAGCCAAAATGCACAGGTGATGACTTTATAATTAAGTGTAAAAGCTCATGCAAGCCATTTGATCTTCAAGTCAAAGAGATTAGAGAGCACAAGACTTAACTTGTTTTGGTGGACTTTAAAGGCATCTCCCACTTCACCCCTCAAATCAAAGTCACGAAGATAAAACCAAAATATCACAGAGCTCCAGAAGATACTGTCTCATATTCATCAGCACTTGACTGTCTTTGTATTTAGTGTATTTTTTTTTTTATCTCTGCATGTTTTCAGGAGGAATTGGAAGAAATATGGAGAGAATTGTTACAAGGGAATTTCCAAACTGTACTAATGTCTAAGAAGTGCGCTCTGTTACTGAGTAAGTACAGATAGTTGTGTCACAATTGTGCTGAAACTGTTTGCTTTGTTGGCATTGTTTTTTCATTTATTTTCACGCTGATACCTGCTATCGTTCGAAATCATGTTTTTAACTCACATGGATAGAGTAAGTATCTTCTTTACGGTACAATATGAAGATCAATCCACCGAGCCAGACTCTAGGGCCTCTAGTTTGAGGGCGGTGAATTGGCTGAAATTGGCTAATAACCACGGTGGTACGCAACAAAAAAAAAAGTCTAATTAGCATTAAGGTTCCCTGGCTTCACGTCAGTGCCATGGATGTTCCGAGAACATGAGGAATTCAGCTGCTATGGTGTAATTTTGATGAATACTGTACAGTCTGTGACATGTCATCGTTCTTCTTAATTTAGATAAATGTCAGGAGAGGAAAAACAGACTGACTTTCTGAGATAAAATACCTCAAAAGCTATTTAAAAAAACTGTTTGAGAAATTTCATATACAATGTAAATGAGAAAAGTACCTCATTAACCCATGAGCAGAGGTGGAGGAAGTACTCAGATCCTTTACTTAAGTAAGTATTTATACCACACTGTGAAAATACTCCACTACAAGTACAAGATCCAGCATTCAAAAGCTTTAAAAAATGTACTTTAACAATCAAAACTAAAAATACTCATTGTGCAGTAAAATTATTTATTATTATATCTTATCTTTCTGGTGTAATATTGCTGTTGCATTAATGTGCATGTTTGATTTTGCTGCTGTAGATGTTTAAGGTTGAACTAATTTTAATCCACAATAATGGTCCGTAAGAAGTGTTGCAGTCTTGTTGGAGCCTCTGAAAAGTTCAAAAGAACTGCCTGTTTTCAGCTTTGCGGCAATATATTTTCCAGCTGATCCAAAGAAGTGGGGTTCAAAAATCTAAAAGGTGTTAGATAAGTTTAGTGGGGTTACAAAGTGTAATATTTGCCCCTGAGATGTAGTGGGGTGACATTGTGTAACATAGAAATACTTAAGTACCTCAAATTTGTACTGAAGTACTTGAGTAAATGTACTTTTTTAAGCTCCACCACTGCTCATGGGTCAGTAAAAGAGAATGTGAAGATTTTATTGTGTGTGTGTGTACAAGTTTGATAAAGTCACTTTAACTTCTGTCCTGAAATGCAGATAATCATCATGCTTTACTCTGAGGATATTTAGACTCTTAGGGAATAACATATTAATATAATACAGGTCTTAAAATGATAAACTAATTTAATGTGCTAAAACTTTTTGAAATCTTACAGTACTTGCTGATAATGTCTCCAGTTATGTTTGCTCATAAATTTAATGAGCAGGCAATAAAATTTGCCAAGTGTAACCTTTTTATTTAGCTTATTATAATTTTTTTGTGTCTTTTCTTTACACCCTGAATGGAAACAACAAAGAGTTGTCTGTTTAAGGCAGATCACACCTCACTCTGCCTCCGAAGGAAGTCATTTCAAATTTAGTTATCATTTAGCAGTGTTAAATAAACCATTGTCTGGATTTACCGCCCTATAACTAGAGGTCTTTGAGTTGTAAATATACAGTTTTTATGTGTAAACTATATATTTACAGTTTTTATCTGACTGTTGTGAATTCTCATAAGAAAGAAACATGTAGTTGCTCTGTAAGGTAACATGGTGCTTTCAATGACTGTTTGATTAAAAAGTGTGATACATGGACATGAAAGTCTGGCCTTAGAAGTGGAAATACTGAAAACCTGTACATAGAATAAGAAGGAATGTAAATCTATACAGTAGCTTCATCCTACTTTATTGTAAAGTCGATGCACAGAACAGGCAGTAGTATGTTTCCATGACCTTCAGCCTCACAACAAGCTGTTTGTCTTCTTTTATTTTTTACAGTAGCATGCCCTAATTATCTGTGATAAAAGACTTAAGACTATATTAGGGTGAGCGAGTACTGTGTATATATAAATATATATATATATACATACGCACATATATCTCATTGTTGGTTTTAAAATTTACTTGACACATTAAACTAATTATTAAACACCTTGTCTAATAGTCTAGTTGTGCAATTGCCAAAAGTTGTGCATGATCTATGATATTGTTCTTTTTTGTTGATATAAAAACGTCTTGTTTTGAACCACATTTCTTACTGTGAACAAATTGCCATTTTAAAATTGTTCAAAATAAATGTATTTTTATATGGAATTGTTTTTTTTTGTTCTATCATGCATGCACTCACAATATGTGGTGTAATGGCAAATGTAAGATTATAATGTGGTTTATACTTTTTTTATTTCCCTCCTGGCGTTGTCTGTCCGTACTGTCATGACATAACCCTGAAAACAAATGGGTCATGAAGGTTTGTTTCACAGTCTTATCTGAAGCAGAGGTGCCTCACAGCCCATGTACCATTCTCAGCGTACCACTTTTAATGATCCCACAGAGGCTCTGAAGTCGGC
Source organism: Terapon puta (assembly GCA_028564955.1). Lineage (NCBI taxonomy): Eukaryota > Metazoa > Chordata > Actinopteri > Centrarchiformes > Terapontidae > Terapon > Terapon puta. The sequence goes on from JAOXYL010000039.1 coordinate 14,251,560, forward strand.
TTTAATGGGCAGAAGTGTGATAACACCCATGTGAAGATTCCCATCTGACACTCTGACTGAGCTTCATTTTACCTCTATCACTCTGTCACTCAGGTTGCCAGTTACAGATGGTTTCTATTTAATGGGAACAATTACTGAGGCTGTAGTCGACTGAGGAGAAACTGATTTTTTTTTGTATAGACGAACCACTTGCAACAGCGTTTCTCAGTCCTCAGATTTAAAGACAACACAAAAAGCCTTGTACGTTAAAATGGCAGAGAGACAGCAAGGTTGGCCAGGACTGTGCAATTGATTGGCTGAAATAACTCCTCACACACAAAGCTGCAACAACAAGGCCCTTGCTCCTCCTGTTTTGCATTTTGTTTGCCACTTCAACAGCTTCATATCACGCACCAATCTTCATCACTCCAGCAGTCATCAACGCCCCGAGAGTCTTATTCTCGCTCCTGCTCTCAGTCTGAATTAACACCAAGGCCTTTCTCTAACTGCCCTGGGATGTTCGGCGGTGCACAATCAAATTGAACGGTGACAATCACTAATGGATGATTCGCTGCAGCCAGACACTGTAATGTAGCACTCAATGAAAGGAAACATGCTCATCAATTTCACACTGTGGCTAACACAATATTGCTGTGGGTTATTGTTGTGGGACATTTTTCATTCAAGGTGCTACCCAGACTGGGAAAATCTCCCTTGATTGTGTGTGTGTGCGTGTGTGTATGTATGTGTGTGTCGATTTCCTGGAGAGGGGATAATTAATTTGTTGCACAGTGGGAGAGCCAAGGAACCAGCCCATTAGAATCACTCCAGGCTACTTGGTGCTTTTCATTGTCCTGCCGCTCAGCACCATTGTATCATGCAAATGGCTGCACAGAAACTTTGAGTGGGCTAAGCAACACTTGTGAGTCGGAGAGAAAGCAGAAAAAGCAGCCAGTTCGACAAGAGTGCGAGGGCCCGTCAATCAAACCTACAAATTTGTAACAGGCTTGCGAGTCAGCTGAGATAGAGCCTTTTGAACGGCCAAATAAAACAGTCAAACATAACTACAAGCTGCAGTCAACTACATGGATTTTAACAGATCGAAGGTGACTCAGATAAGCTGATTATGCTTTTTTAGGAATGAGTGTAACAACCAGCCGTGCTGCGTTAATGTTGTGTTTCTGCTTTATTCTTCAACCATGGTTACTTCTGCAATCAAATGAAAAAAAACACAGAAACAACCCACTGAATAATCACATCACTTGTAATTAATGCGTCGTATAGCCTCTGAGAAACGGAAAATACTGCAGTTCACATTTCGAAACATTTCTTTTTGTCTTTAAGACGTATTTTAAGTATCTTGAAAGAGGAAAAACAAAAGAAGACATCATGCAAATATGTTCACAATCATATTCACAGGTTGATTATTGGGACTTAACAAAAAAACTTTTAAATATATAACAAGCGCAAAATAAAACTCTTCTGATGGTCGGTGCAGAGAGGCAGCGTTCGTCTGATGGCGAGCACGAGTTTATTTATGCTTCAGGCTCAATCGTGGGATTGGAAGGAAGAAGTATGGAGAAGCCTCGAGTCAATTTGTCTTACTGACACATGATGCTGACAACACTTAAAAAGAAAAGTTTGATGAAGAAGAACTTCAGTACTTATCCCAAAGAGACAGCAGCTGACCAAAGCTCTGTGCGTAGGCTGAGCCTTGTTGACAGGAGATACGTCTTCTCTATCTCTGTGTCCCTCGCAGCGAAGGAGATGAACAAATCCGCAGCCTTTTGTCCGCCGAGTCCTTGGGGGCAAAGCTAGAACAGACTGCAGGCTCCTCTGCATCACTGTAAACTGAGGAAATGCCATGTGGAGCACGGGTATCACCATAGACAAACAGTCCAGAATAAATAAAAAGGTGCTTTAACCTAAAAAAAAGAGAGAGAGCAGAACGTATTTCCATTCAAACCCGATGTAGTTTCAGTGCTGCTACAACCTTCACAGTGAGTCAGTTCAAAGTAAAACAACAAAAAGCAAGAGAAACAGGGTCAAGGAGTCGTTTCACTCTACGGTGGTGAATCTGGGAAATAAACGAATAGCTAATAAGTCTCGAACTAATAAGCAATTCATTAAAATACTGATTCGGCACTGTAGCACTTTTTACTGCATCACAGCGAGTGTTTGCTGCTGTGCCGCAGCTTCTTTGTTTACGCAGGAATTATTCCGAAAATTTACATGGAGTCCTCTTTGTAAAAACCAGAATGTACAAGAAATGCTCCAGGCAACAAATAAGTCACTGCAACAGTCAAACTGGCTGTAAAACAATCAAATTTGAGATAGCTGCTGCAATAATAATCCATATGCATGATTTAGATTGGACCGTAGACTTGTTTGTGTAATCTCTTTTTCTCAAAGCAGCGTTAACATGTATGATGTTGGAATTCATTTCGCCGTCGCTAAAATGACTTCTTCCAGTCTCCTAAACAAGAGGGATTGCTCTGTTTCTCATCCACCATATACACCTATCCAGTGTATCCACTTTAATTTTCTGTTCTTATTTTTGTTATGACACATATAACATTTTGAGCGGCAGTCTTGATGAAACACACAGATCTGGGACTAGGAGCTCCCTCATCTCCTGGATATTGCAAGCTTTCATTTGATGAGAATCTGGTGATAAGATTTACTGATTGTACAGAGCTTAATGAATCTGCTTCCCTCACTGTCTTACTCAGATAAGCTATTTCCACATACTTAAACAAAGTAAACTTCACAAACACAAGCCAAAAAGAACAGAAATCGGAGCATATTTTGAGATATTATTATACATCACTTCTGTTCCGCTGTTTGATATTTTCATATTTGAGCAGACGCAGCTGTAACCAGCCGAGACAAATAACTTTTACTTCTTCCATTATGGATGTACATTATTTACATAAAAAGATCAATGTCCTTGCAAAAATACAAGTATTTTCAGTCAAAAAGTGTCCCTTTTCAAGAAGCGAGTATAAATCTGTACAGTCTCCTCAGAGGGATTAGGCAGCACAGTGTGAACTGGTCCATCCATGCATGGGTAGCAAAACACTCGAGACCATTCATTGTGACCGTGGTTTCATAGCTTGCTGGAAGTAACTGCCAAAGAAGATGTATTGCTTTCGAGTCGGTCATAGACTCTCAACATTAAAACACATGGGGCGCTTCATCAGAGAGCTTGATGTCTGTGTGAGATGGCAGGTAGCCTGGCAAGGGAGAAGAAAGGAAAGAGACAAGAGGAGGAATTTTATGTAGCTATTTGCATACGGGTGTATTTTTGCAGGCAAACACATTTATCTTGGATGGGTCGATTGTTTAGCTGCGGGTAGAGGTAAATCAACTGGAACCTCATAGATATTTCTTGATGAAAATGCTTTCACCCCTCCGCCACTTTCCAGGTGCACTAATTATTTTATTGGGTCAAATAATTCACCTAGACATTCTCATCACTTTAGCTCAGACTTGATTGTGCTTCACTTACCTGTGAATACTAATACCTTGCTATGACAGACTCAGGATGGCAAATACATCAATTTACAGCACATAATAGTAACTGTAGCTTGGCAACTCGTGTGATAATACGGAGACAGGAAGAAAAGCAGCAGCACTTAACAATGAGTGAACGTCTTGTAACTCTTCCTGTCAGTGAGCTTCGACTTGTTCCCTCTCTGCCAGTTTTTAATATACTGTCACAACTTGTGCAACAAGTTTGATTTTCGCTGCGCTAAAGAGTCAGTGCACACAATCCACAAAAAAAATATTTTCTCACTTCTTGTTACATCCGATTGTGCAGACAGTGTGGGGTTTATGTGCTGATGTTTTGCAGTGTTCTGCTCCCAACTCAAACATTAAAAAGGTGAATTAAATGTTGCTTGTGGTGCTCATAGCAATAAAGAATAAGATTTTAAAAATTAAACAAATCTTTCCAGAAACAAAGCCCTCGTTAAGATATGGCCCCATTAGCCTTCTGTCCAAATCAAATGCTGACTCAAAAAGGGATCATTGGGATATTACAATTTTGTTATGATAATGAACAAATATGAGCAGAGAAATCACCGACTGTAAGAGGTGTATAGGAGCGGCGCTGCGATTTATCATCTGCTACAATAACAAACGAAGAAAACAACGTGACGGCACATCTGCATGACAAGGTAATAAAAGCTAAATATCGAGCATTTGGCCCACCTTCTATGTATCATACATCAAAAATTCAACAATACATGTTCTGATAAATTAATGTTAGTTTTAACATTAAGTGGTCTACTATATACTTTCAAATAACATATGTTTATGTGCAAATAGAGGAAAGAAAGGTTTCCTCAGGTAACAGGTTTTTCCCCTAAAGGTTTTCTCCAAATAAATAGAAAAAAAATATCACACGTGTATTGGTAAAGTTAATAAGAACAATGACTGCTTTGGTGCCGGCTAGGAGATTACATCAAAACAGGAAAAACACCTTTGAGTTCATGCGTCATCATAACTCGTACGTACTGTACGGAAGTGTAATGTAACCGTACCTCTGCGGCTTTACCCTTCACAGGCGTAGCTGTGAATAGCTTTTATTCAAATCACTTTAGAAAGAGCTCAAATGAAAACAGCCGACAGCCAACAGTGTGTTCTGCGGATAAATCAAAATCAGTGGGGAAACCCAGGAAAGAGATGTTGGCTCTCAATTTTCTGAGTGTGATTTTTTTTTCCAACGCTGTCAGCACCACAAAAAAATTCCAGAAAACTTGGCCAAATAAAAACACTACCGCTAGATAGCACTAAACATAAACAAGAAACATGGTCCTTAGCACATATTCATGCAAATGCAACTGAATCAGGTGCTTCTCATTTTGAGGACTTCCAAGGGACAAAAGGGGACTGGAGCACACTGATAAATTTATAGCCTCTAATGCGCAAACAATGACTATAAATTTATCAGTGTGCTCCAGTCCCCTTTTTTCCCTTGGTAATTAAGAAAATGTCAGCAGGGATTGGCTTCAGTCCCCCACGACCCTCAAGGATAAGCGGGTATGGCTAATGAATGGATAGAGGCAAATGTTTTTTTCTCATTTGGGTGAATTGACCCCTAAAGTAATTCCGCAGTTTTCATGACCAGCGTGTCGACATTTGATCACTTTGAAAGCCGCCGCAGGTGTTGATTGACGGATCTTGTTCATGGACTGAATAATGACTTAATAATCTGAAGGTGATGATCTGAATAAATCCTGTGTATTCTTGAGAAACGTGGCTTAAAGAAAGGAGCAGACATATTAGTACCTCTGCTTTTTGAGTCCAACTGTACATCCACATGATCCAGCGAGGTCAGCTTGTCCCCCTCAGGGTTTGGGACGGCTATGGAGGTCACTGTCGGGATGACCTCTTGTTCTTTGTCAGGCTGCTCCGCTGTGTACGTGTTGATGCCCGGGATCTTCCTGTAGGTCATGCGGGAGACAAAAAAAAAAAAGGCGAGGCGGGGGTGCTTAAAAAAAGGAATGTAAATGGAAACCTGCCATCAGGTCTGTTTCACTAATGCTCTCACTATGCATAATGTGTCACACACTATTTTTAACTGTTAAGGATGGGAGAGGATTGCTTGAAAGCTGGAAACTAGGGCATTTTGCATTCCACTGGGCATTGCTCTCTCACTTTCATATTGTTCACCTCAGTTTTCAATCAATTTTTCATCCCCTCAGATGCACCCCCCCAATTCTGCTTAAAACTAACATCTTGCATTTCTAATTTCAGATCCCCCTCTTGTGATTTAATGCTGCAGCTGGTGCTTTGACATTTGAAGCAGCTTTAGAAACCCAAAGTTGATTTCTTAATGTAGTAATTATAATCCGGAAAGTTAAAGTTAAGTGATGTTTTACTTTATAATGAGTAAAACACTGCAGTCTACAGAGGAACTCAACCATCCCTCGTGATTGGCACGGGATTACCTGCAGCAGAGGATGCTATTTACTGTATGTCCCTCACTGTATAATATATGTTGTCTCAGGACTTATCTCCTCAACCTTTCCTGCCATTCTGCAGAGTATGCCTCACCTTGAATGGCTGTGTTTAGCATTTCCGAAAGGTCAACCCTCACATTGTCAGATAGATGAATATTGATAACTGCAGGACTCTGACACCCATTCAGCACTCTGGGAGAATTGATTAGACTGTCATTCCCTGTAATATTCTGCAGATTGAGACAGAGGGGAATTGTCTTATTCCTCGAGCTATTATTGTGTCGCGGACGTCCATAACAGAGAGATGTATGGAGTCTGAATACTTGTGGAAAGTTTTAGGGGTTCAAGAGTGAGGAGCACGCTTGTTGATAATGGGGCCGACTCTAAACCGCGCTGTTACGTAACACACACACACACACACACACACATAAATCATAAACAAAACAATAACATCCGTTTCATCATAGATTTTTGTAATGATGTAATATCTGAAAATCTGAAGATCAATCTTCAAATATTCTTTCATATGCATCATATGGGGATACAATATATTCAATATATTATACCCGGTGTACTGTACCTTTTAAATTTATATATTACGAAGATAGCCAAGCCCATCAGTACGACTGACACCAGCATGATGACTGCAGTGCCGCTGTGGCCACTATCGCTGCTGTCCACAAGAGGAGCTTTAAAGGAGAAAGAAGAAGGAGAGAGAAACTGAGTCCACATTGAGAACCAAATTAGGGCAAATGCATATTTTTTATCTTACGTGATTAGAAATTATATAACAATCCTATTAAATAACAATGGAGAAACAGCGCTGTCTTGTTTTGCTGACAGTATTCAAGACAGCTAATGTCCAATTAGCACTTTATCTTTCCCTTCATAGCTTAGTTTACTTTATCCCGGATAATCCGCTCACTATCAATACTGCTCTCCAGGGAGTCTTGGATACATATATTAAAAACAAACATTACACCAATAAGACAATTAAAAACACATAAAACAGCGAGTACGGTCTGTTGATCAGGTTTGCAGCTCAGGTTTCAGTTCACACTTTAAAGCCTCTTGACTGGTTTGTTCCCATGTAGGCCTGCTTAACATCCTCACCTCCAAACTGGAAGTCTGGCCTTAATGCACCTCTTAAATGGACTGGATCGCCCTTTTGCTCAGGTAGGTGTGGGGCAGAGGCAGCAGACTCACCTGGAGACAGCCGTGTGGCATATACGTTCACCTGCACCCCCGGTTTGAGTGCGAACTGGATGAGGTCTTGGTTCAAAGCACTTAGCAGAACCTGAGAGAGCTATGAGGAGGAGTGACAGAGCAGAGGAGACTCTGTTAGGAGAGGCTGCACAGCCACATTCCACAGTCATCAATATTTCAGCCGCAGTCACTTCATCCAACAGCCTGAATTATGAATCAGAATTTTTGCTTCCTTCTAAAGAGGAGCAAATGTTGATATGACACGGGAAACCAAACCTGCTGCACCGAAACCCAACGGGCTTTTAATCGCGATGGAAACCCTATCAGGTAAAAGGGCGGCCTGCTTATAATGTGGCAGTGACATTTAAAAAAAATAATCTCACTACGTCTATCAAAATGGGGGAATATTTCACTTTTTTTTTAACCTATTTTCAAGAAAATGTGATTTACCGATTTGAAAGTTCAGTGAGGCAAAGCCATTGGAAATCAAAGTATGTTCTAATATCATAAAATTGCTGTTTTAATTTTACTCCCTGAAGTGCCTCAAGTTCCCCTGCTTTTCACACCTAGATGAAGCAGTCATTTAACAAGAGACCAAAATGCCTTCCCAGAGCCCATTTGAGTCCTTAGCCATGCCTCACTAATTCCATCTCGCTCTTTCTAAAATCTTTCCACTGGTTAAAATTAGACTGCTCTACACAGTATGAATAATTACTTTTTGTTCTAGTGGCATATCAGGGTCAGTAAATCTATTACACATTTTAATAAGCTGCTCCACACATACACTCACCGCATGCACGTGTGTATGTGTGGGCACACGCTCACTTAATGCATCCGCATTGCAAGTCATTCACTGGAGATGAGAACAGTGAACTGAAGATTTATTACCCTATTGTCTGTGAGGTTCTGCCAGGTAATCAGACAGGCTTTAGATAAATACATCTCTTTAATTCCCAATCCAGGCCGCCTGCCCCAGTTTGTCTCCTTTCTCGATGGTGCCAATTATATGATGCATCAATGTAATTAAATACCTATTAACTTAGTTCAAGAGTGACTGTGAGCCAGCAAAATTATGTTTACTTGTGATACATGGAGGTCCTGCCCATTATGATGAATAAATGAGCTGGTGCTGGTAAAAACAGCCCTGTGTTATTGTTTTGTTTACATATTTAATAGCTTTCTGTAACATGATATGAGATCGGTTTTGAAGATACAGGACTCTTATTTTCCTGTGAGGGAATAACAACAACCATGGAGCATGTTGCTTTGAAATCACTGTGGCTTTGTTACCTAAAGGTTTATGCAAGTGTCTGAACTTCTAAAACGAGGCAGTGAGTCTTGAATGTGCACTGAGGGGTTTTGAGACCAATATTTCAGCGCTCTGACAGAAGCTGTTTCAGTGCTTTTACATGGGAAGACATTGCCCTCTAGTGTTGATATTATGAATTACTATTTGAGAGGACTTGAAATACGAAGGGCATGTGTGGGACATTAGCAATACAGACACAAAATGACTTTTTTCTTTTACACTTGAGGTTTTAGTTTGAGTTTGTGTCGCATGATTGAGCCATTATAAAACCAGGAGTACAATAAATTTGAGAAGCAGGTCTTTGATTGAATGTCTCCTCAGGGAATAAGAGGGGTTTTCTCTACGATTTGGAAACTAAATGAGGAGAATGCCTCATGGAGCGTAATGAGATGAAGTGGGTCCTGTGTACCTGCATGCTAATAACAGTGGGGCGGTAGAAAACACATTCTTCTTGTTCTCGTGTGTTTTCTCCACAACTGAGTTTTTGCATCTTTTAGCCCAATTACTACAAAAAAATCTCCACCCTTCATTACTGCTGACCTTTTCCAAGGAATAACAAAGTGTTTCTGCAACCTACCATGCAGCCAGCAGTATCTATTCATTTCACCATGGTATGAAAATACATTTTCAGAGGCATTAAACTCGGTTGGCTTAAGTAATCCATCACCATGAGTATCATGTCTCCATTTATTTGTGTCAAAGTTAACCTTACTGTTGCGTGGCAAAGGAGGACTTTCCAAATAAAGCTACTCTTAAAACGCTGTTACCACGCAACGATAATGTAACTTTGACAAGAATAAATGCAGACATGATGCTCATTGTGATGTATTGCCTCACCAAAACAATTTTAAAAAGTTGATTTTCATACCACAGTGAAATAAATGGAAACCAGTGGATGCCTAGAAGTTATGAAAATGTAAGATTCAAATATATGCAAAGCACTTCATAAAAACTTCCTATAAAACAGGAAGTAATGCAAAATACATTTGACTTTTACCCTCGTGAATAAAACATTTTGAATCTGAAAGAAGTAAAAATCTGTTCACGACATATTGACAAACATATTTAACAAAAAGCAGTGTAATTAAGGCTTGACATTTTCTTTAAAACGCCTCTTGCATACATTTAGTCTAAAAAAACCCAGATATTTTCAAGAAATTAAACAAGGCAAGAATTGTTGATCTAATCATGTCAACATATTTGTTGATGTATCTAAGATTAAACAACAACAAACATCTAATAACAAGATTATAAAAAGGAAGAGAGACCTCCATAAACGACCTGACTGCCCACAGTGAACGGAAATTGGAGAGAGAACCAGAGATAATGGATGGAGATTGCAGTAATGTATACAGCCAGCTGATGACTACCAAAATTGAAACTTACACAAAGGGGGAACTCTGGGGCAAAACGATCTGGATTTGTTCTACAACTTTTTCATGTTGGTGAGAGATTATGAAATATCAGGAACAGACATTGATGGCTCTTTTGTTACATTACATCAGGATGAAATCCAGGATAAACTTGGACAGTTTTGGCTGTGAGCATGAAAGCCATCACGCAAAGGGCTGCAGGCAAACCCTCCAACAAAGGACAACTGGAGTGTAACTATCAATGAAATAAATTGTAAGCAGAAACTACAATATGAAGGTAACACTTAAAATACAGCCTGTGATGTAAAGTGTTCATTCACTGTATAATATATGATGCTACAGTAACATAAAAACTTTCTGGCTCCTATTAGTACTTAAATACGCATGGAATGAAAGAAAATAGAACTGCGTGGAGTAACAATTGGTCATGTCAGAAGAAAGGAGAAAGCAATTTTATCACAATGTACCAGGAATTATTTTTGTGAGTATTAGTAACTGCTGGTGAAAGCTCCCATCTATTACAACTACTGTGTATCTCAAAAATCAGACACCACATTTTCTGTAACGGCAAATTTATCTAATAGCTTCCGTGCATAAAGGGCAAACCTGTTTTATCGTACTCCATCCATTACTATAAGGAACATTACCTACACAGCAGTCAGTCCAAAGAACACAAGCCTGTATGCCAAATCGCCTATGGAGTGAGCTATCGTAACTGCGAATTATGGCATAATTACTTCATAGAAAAGAGATTGTTTCTCAGTACTCTATTCTGGAGGTACCAAGCATTCACAAAAATACTTCTATGTTTTATCCTCTCCTCCAAACCATCATGTTGTTACTCCCCGTTTTCCTCATAGTCTGTTTTTTCCCCCACTATATTTAGATTTAGGTATCAGTAGCTATTTTACTGGCTAGGCTGGGCTGTTTTATTAGGTTTGACTAGATGTATGAGTAGTCAAACTTAATAATACAAAGGTAGAAGACCAAAGACCAAAGTCTTCCAACTTTGAAGCTCGGCCTTCCAGTGACAGAGTGACAGTATTTAAAAAAAAACCCAACAAAAAACAAAAAACTAGCCTTGAGAGAAATGTCCAAACATCATAAAATCATGTTCTCTTTGTAATACAACAATAGAGCTTAAACTGATAACTCCACAGCGCCGTATGACACTCTAAAGTAAAGGACGTATTCTCCAGGGATGCTCTCTCCAGAGACGGACTACTGACTTCCTCATCTTACTATTGTGCTGTTTTAATTATCACAGAAAACCAAGCTGTGCTCAACATCTGCCAGGGGCCATTAAAATGATTTGATGAGACAGTACCTGATCCAGGTGTGCCCACTTTTCATCCTTGGCTCCGTGTCTCAGCCTCGTCTCAGGCACAATGAAAATCTCTGCCGTGGTTGGCAGACCCGGGAGCACTGTGACCAGGAGCTGATCCTCACTGATTCCCGTGACCTTTAATAAAAACACAACCTAATTAAAAAGGCCTTTTAATTGACAGTGTTCTATGTTCTGGCCCTGAAAAGGGATTGCGGCCCGCCTGTATTAATGAGTAACTACTGCCGGCTTTCTGCTTCATATATCATTTGCCTGAGTACCAGTCACTGTCAGGATATAATGCACGGATCAACTGAAACATGCAAGTTCAATTTGACAGTCTTTGGTAAAGGCCAGGCCTTTTAGTGCATTTATGCCGTAACCAGAGGTCTCCTGTCAGTTTCCTGGTGTAAACCATGGTAATATCTGACAAGACAGAAGGTCAAAGTGAATGTTTCATACTGAGGGCTACTGTAGGATATATATAGAGCTCAGTATCCAGGTCTTTTACATAACCCGCTGCTTTGCTGACATCTCTACAGCTTCTGTGAGGGCAAACCAGATGCACTTCACCACAGTTTGGCTCTCTGGACTTGAGGTTTTGGTGTTCTCCCGAGGCAATGGCATTAAGCTCTTTAGAGAGCAAATGGCAACTGTCATGGCGGTGCTTTTACTGCCCTTTAGTGTTTTGACAAGTTCGGTTGAAAGCTTGTAGTGGTAATAATGATTTCGGGAGATGTGCCATGTCAGCGTGTTGAGGTTAACAACTAATTACACAGCGAGTGAGGTCAAAGACACTGCAAGTAGTGGAGCACAGCACTTGACACAGAACCACATGCATACATTACAAACGCAGCACAACCAAGAATGGAAATGTCATTGGCTCACTGGACAGAAGGAGACTTTTTCTCTCCGGCCTGGTGCAAAGCTGCTAATTGCCAGAATGCGAATGAGCCCTTGTGGAGTTTGGTTCATGCCTGATTATCTGATTCTGGTCTTATTAACACGAGCAAGCAGCTGCAGTACTGACCTGAACCATGGAGCTCTTCACCACCCTGGCAATGTCCTCTCTCCACTCAGAGACCCCGGGGTTCAGATCGTCCAAATTAGAAGAAAAGGCCAGTACATGCGACCGGAAATAATCTGAAATGGAGACAGAAATTCAATCAGGCCCTTTTTCTCTACAACTTCACAACATATGAAATAAAATATAGATAGGCCTACATGACATATTTTTGTCAACTTCAGTTTAAAATGCTGCATATTATACCCCAGAAAAGATGCAGAAGATGAATGGTGAGATGGCGTTTCTAGCTTGGCGCTGCAGGAAGTAAAGGGATCGTTTCTTGCATATATATTTCGTAACCTTCTAACTTCAAACATTTCGCAGCATTATCGATCACTTGATCTGCAACTTTGTTTATCAGAGACTAGACGAGACAGTTGGAGTTCCCATAATAAACTATTTTGATCTGGCACTATTGGCAGCTAAGAAATCAATTGCTTTTCCCCACATCTACCATTTTGCCAGCTTCATAAACATCAAAGGGAAACTCTTGAAATTAAGAGGCATTTGTAACGTAATACGAAATAATCAATTTTGATACTCAAACAAGAGAAATGATCAGAATCTGGACTTGTAGACCCACTCACGAATTCCCTTTGTCAGAGTATGTACATTGTAGTTGATGTTATATGTGCTTTAGTCTGGATGGTTCAATGTAGATAATTAGATAATTAATTAAAAAAATGTAATAATTAATAAACTCGATGAAAGGGTGGCCTTCGGCAATTACTCATTTGATATGTTGTTAGATGTGCTTATAATAAAGATACAAACTGAAAAAAAGACAATGATAACAAGAATTTGACTTTAAAGACAATTTAATGTATAAATGTAGATGTGACTTTTTAGCAAAACTGCATATCAAACCAAAGATTTCAGTCTTGACCTTCAAGGTTTTGTTTTTGACCTTGGAAACAGCAGCGTAACAAAACTATTCTAATTACAATGTCCACTTATTCGAGCCATTGGAGTTTATTATGGTCACCTGTCATCAGGCTGTATCCAAAAATCACACTCTGAGCTTAACTTAACCACCACCAAGACAAAAAAGCCACTGAAGAAAGCAACAAATGTCCCAAGAAACCAATTGGAACTTTTTTTCTGTCAGAAGCCTTCGAATATTTTCCTCAATTCTGAAGCATTTTCACTTTGTTTTAATAGTCAGAGGCTGTTTAAGTAGGAAAGTAAGAATAAATGGCTCACCATAAACTGCCACAGTCATTTGGTCCTGATGGACGGTGTTGCCCACTGCGGCCTGAATGGTGACTGTGTGACTTCCCTTCATGGAGAAGGTGTAGGACATTGCTCCATCCAGGGTCACAACAGGCTAAAGAGCAAAGAGACAAAGAGGGAGGTGCGCTGTGACTTGTGAATGCATCATGTCATTCAAGAAGAATTAAGAGGCCCCATGGCTGAGAATAAGAAAACAAGGCATACCTCCGTTTTGTTGTCAAACCACCAGTAATAGGTGACCGTGCCCACATTGGTGGGGCGTAATGCTGTCGTGAGGTTTACTGCTTTGTTCTTGATGACAACTGATGGGGCCATAAGCTGGACCTGTTCAAGTTGACCTTCAGAGAGAAAACAAGGAAAGTATGAATTCATAGCAAATTTGGCTAAATGTTACTTCGGTGAAGCTACAGAAGTCACACATTTAATCATATTTCAGCCATATAACATGAGTGTCTGGAATACACAGAGCCTATAGACGGACGGTGGATACATTGATTGCACGGCAGTAGAGGTTTGACAAGAGGATGTTTTTGTCGCCGTTGGTATCCATTATAATGAGCTGAATTCGAACTGACCACCGCTGCTGTTCTCTGTCAATGAGAAGACAACAAACATCACCGTCTTTCACACCCACACAGGGTGAGTGACACTCGAAAACTTTGGATGGGATTTTGGATGGAGGCTCACTTTAATGAGCCAATTTGAAGCTTGAAGAGTGGTGAGCATGTTTGCCCAAGTGTTTTGTATTATATTCTCTCTTGAACTTGTCGGAGGCTGTTTGGAACTTATTGCCTTTGATTAGCTGTGATAAAGGATCAAGACCAGAGCTTATACTATTATCACTTTTAAACTAAAATGAAGTTCACGTTAAAATGTGGCAGGGAACAGGCACTGTCGGCCAGTTAATCATCAGCTATGAAAAACCCTTTTACACCAAATCCACCTTTGAAGTAAAGGGGTATTAGATGTATTAAAATTGTGGAAGGAAAAGGCCTCTGTTTCCTTCCATTAATGCGTTCAAAAATCATTGAAAGAGTGACTGTGAACATGTTTGTTTTAGCTACACTTTTAAATGACTGCTCTGACTCACAGGTGACATGGAGGTAGAGTGTCACCCTGTCGAAGCCCAGAGCGTTGGTTGCTGTTGCAGAAACTTGGTAGATGCCAACTTTACTGTAGATATGCTTGACCCCGTCATCGATGGAGCTTATGTTAACATACGAAATGGCGGTGCCGTCGCCGAAGTCCACCGTTATGCTTGTCGTGGAGCTGAGACCCTTCAAAAAGAAAAGAAAATACTGTCAGTCGCACTGCAGCCTCAGTTCTTTATCAGTGTCCTCGCTGACACATTACCAAGTGTATTCTCCATACCATCTACGAGAATGAGGTCAAGTGGTAAATCATGTCACAGCATATTTATTTGATATTCTGGTGCTCAAGCCTCTGCGCTACGTTTCTGACAGCATTTCAATATACAGAGAACAAACTGAACAAAAAGCATGCAGTCTACAAGTATCACCCTGTAATACACACTATACACACTACTGTTGCTTTGTTAAAGTGAAGTCAGCACCTCTTCCAGAAAGACCAAGAAAGTGACATTCCTCCCCAGTGTTGCTACCAGTGTTCCCTCAGTGGTGAAGAGCTGGAGGCCCCTGGGGGTCTGACTGGGACACTTTTGTCGCCTGGGGCTGTACTTCAACAGAGTTCCCTCCGTGCAGTTGTTCGACAAAGCTTTGCGATATCTGGAATTCATTCAAGACCCCAAAAAGGCACAGATGAGCACTACATGGGTGTAAAAGCTTACATACAAGAAATGCACCCACAGGAATACATTCAGGAGACACATAACAACATTGATTTCACCAACCATCACCTGCCATCAGTTAGAAATGTGTTCACTGGAATGTATCTGACACCTTTGATTATATAAAACAAATATTTTTACATAAAACTGTTGATGTACATTGATCACTTACTCACTCACTTAAATGCTTTGATTTCTCTTCTTGCTTTCAAACTACTTTTTCAGCTCTCTCAAGTGCAGCATGCTGCATTCATGTTGGCACCCTCCAGAGTCAGCTTATTATGACTGGTATTTTATTGTGTTTTATGTAAATAAGTCATTACGAAAAATCACAATCACACTGATTTATAACCGAATTGGTGTTCTTATTTTCCAGCTATTTCACAATCAAACTTTTAGCGTACACCCCCAGCATCTACAGAAGTACCTCATGGGGGACAATGATACCCTGGTATGAAATCACTGATATGGTGCTTTCAAATATGCATGGATATGTTTTATCTGTTTGAAGGTAAAGAGCCCTGTACACTGTATCTTGCATAGTCAGCTATTTACGCATAGAACAGCAGTTCTTTGCTTACATAAAAGTACCAATACATCAATACAGAAAATACTCACTTAGCCAAAGTATGAAATTCCTTCCATTTTCAATTCCTACTTGAGTAAGTATTCTCTCTAAAACATTACCAATATATCTAATGTATAAGAATATGTACCTTCACTTTAAATCTCTTTGAGCCTTGAACAATTATCTAAATTAAATATCAGAGAATTTTAATGATAACATCTCTATTTGGTGGAACTGCAGATAACTCAAACATCTGAAACATGGGTGGAAGCCACAAATAGACACTTTTCTAAGAAGTCAAGAACATAAAAGTTTGAGAACTATGAACCAGTGTGCTGAATTTTATAAGCTTATCAGTATTTTTCATATAACGGCTTCTACTGAAAAGTAACTAGTAACACTAGCTCTTACAAATACAAGAATAGGAGTAAAAGGTACCTCTGAAATGTAGCAGAGTTTAAAGCAGTGGAAAATACACTTAAAGTACTGTGCAGTACCCGTGACACCCTTTGCTCATGTCAATACAAATGAATCAGCGTACCCTGTGGTGTTGAGGAAGCTGTCCCCTGTGATGCAGTCTCTGGATGTTACTGAGGGAACAAACCAGAAAGCCTGAGTGCACCTCCCGTCAATCTGCCTCTCAAACCCATAGTCGCTGTTTTTTCGGTTGGAACAACAAAAAGAAAAAAAGACACATTAGTGGACATTAGTTATCATTTATTTAAAATACTACACCTAATTACTCAGCTCAAACAGAATCAGGCACAGTAAGTGCAGGTCTGCTGTGTTCTAGGCTTAAGAAAACTCCTCACAGCGCAGCAGCTGAGAGGATTTGAGATTTGATGTTTTATGTATCAAACTTCTAAAGGAGAGAAGGCATTGTGCGTGTTTATACGAGCTATAATTACACCTTGGCAAAGTCAGAGGGCTCTGACAGATTCCTTTCATCGTGATCAGGGAAACACAGTCTCTGGAGCTGGAGTTGGAAAGTTTAATAAGCCTTTTAGTAATAAAGTGGTGTTAAGCTTGTTTAATATACTATCCAGTGCAGCTCATTTAGCACCAGTGAGATCAGAAAGATAAAAGAAAGTATGATACAGAGTGGAGTGATACAAGACAATTGGATTTGTAATGATACCTGTTAGACATATAGAAGTATATAATGTTATTAGAGACTCTGGGTTGAGCCATTATTTCGACCCGTTATGCAAATTTATTTAAGTGCACTTGATATAAATAGAAACATGCAGCAATATACTGCTGTCACATATTTGATTGTCAAGGCTGGGCTTCAATATTTCTGCTGATCTTCTGCCAGTTTAATTGTGTTGCATAGAAATGATCAAAGAGTTCAAATGAGCTATTCCATGCAAATTGTAGTTAAAGTAAAATTAGTCACTGGAGTTTTTGTTTTAAGTTTAAACAGTCTAGTGTAATGCGTGACTGCAGCCTCAGTCCACTGCAACCTCAGTTGGATTATTTGTCTTTTTGCATACACTTGCAACAATAATATATATTCACAATAGAATATTTAGAATATATTACAACCATAATCTTACATCAAAATGACTCATACTTGTTTTTAAATCACAGTAGTAACTAACATCCTACGTCGACAGAAAGATAACAGAAATAAGAATGACAAGTCATGAATTATAAAATATAACTCTTCAAACACTCTTGTTGTGCCTTAGGTTTACTTCACAGGCTCTGCCTCTGGAGATTGATAAAGTGTTGTGCATTGGATTTAATGAAGTGAAAAGAGTAGCTGCAGAGCAGGGAACTCACCACTCAAAGTCTGCCTCTGTGCACGGGCAGGAATCTGACATCTGGGAAATATACTGATCTCTGGCCTTGACACATCGAACGTTTGCTTTCAGTTTTTGGAAGATTCTCTTCATTCCCATGATGCACACTTCGCCCTGTGATGAATAATGCATCATAAACATTTCAGAGGTTCTTTTTACCATCTCGCTTTTATTGTGTGACTGAATCAAAAGAGACTCACTTGAGTTTAATCAACGGCTGAATCCTCGTGTTATCAACAGTCAAGTAGCACCACGTTCCTCTTACCTCACTGTGTAGCTGCCATGTCAGATAATCGTCAGATGTGCATCGTTGTTGGAAAATGGACCGGAAGTCAATTTTGACAAGTTGCCACTCAGATCGGTGACTGAAATGACCAAATATTCTGCACAAACAAGCCAGGAAAACTAGGTCAGAAACATTTGGTTTTTGGGGCAGATTCAAGAGGGGGAAAAAAACCTGTTGTGTGAAAACCTTTGCTTTGGGTAATTTTAATCCATGTTTTCAATGTGTGTTGAGAAACTCCTCCACATCTGAGGCTTATGAAACCCCTTCAAAACCACTTTAAATAAACTCAAGAATATTTATGTACACTTCTAAGTCTTCATCAGGGTAATGTAGAATTACCCAGTGCAGTAATAAACAAACTTGAAACACACCAGCTCTTTACGGTTCCTTCATGTCTTACGTCATTATGAGGGTGTCCTCTCCAGGCTCCCCTAGCACCCCATCAACGTAGAGCGGGGAGGAGGTGAAGCTATATTTGTCCCAGTTTCTGCCCTCATCAAAACTCAGCCTGAGGGAGAGAACAATGGTTGGATCACAGACAGACCAGCCACAAATAGAGTCAAATTCAGTAAGAAAAAGCCTCAGCAGAGAAAGCAGTCTCACTCCCTGTTTTGAGGAATGAGTATAGGCTCTAAAAAGATGTGGCACATCCTTAGAGGGCCTTACCAAATGTGTCTAATTGGCAGAGGTGTGTGTCGGATGGCCACCAGAGATCCTCCTTGATTCAGGAAAAATACGCTGTATTCCTCCTGAAAAACCTGCAGACACAACCGGCTTCACTTTATCACATCAGAGGAAAAAAACTCAAGTCAATGCAAAGTGTGCAAGGGTGACAACATGAGGAGCATTCATAAGTAAACCTACACACTACACAAGTAAAAACCTCAACCGTTCTTTGCATAGGAGTCTCGGTTGCGTGGGTAAACAAACGTCAAGCAAGTGTTGCTCTGTTTGTTGATTTCTGGAGTCTTAAGCTGATGGCAAACATCTGTACGCTCCTTTTGGTTTATTTGTCTTACAGATCAGAGATGCACACATCTCACGCAAGGCTGGTTGTCAAAATTCAGTCCTTTCTTTCTTTGCAATTGTGACTGGAGCTGAAAAGCGAGAACTAAAACTTGGCATTGAAAGCTGAGTCAGACTCCTACTTCTGTTCACCTATTCTCTACTCAGATAATGCCTGACTAAATTCTTTTTTTTTTCATTCTGTTCTGTGTCATATTGAGGGGAAGTTCAAGGAAACATTTATCAAAAAAAGTTTTTAAAAAGCTTAAAAGTTGTGTCTATTTTGTTTTGCTTTGTAAAGTTTTGTAGCGGAGTGGCATTTTACCTCTCTCCAGGTGTTTCCTGCATCAGAGGTGATGAAAATACTGACATTAGTACTGGTCAGCTCAGGTCCAATCACACCTGAATATAAACAAGGTACAAGAGCACTGTTTTTAATCTTCATCCCTGCAAGCATGTCACTTAAAAAGCTACATGGGAAATTGGTATAGTTGCTTTTCTGGAAATTTGAGAGTTTGTACAGACAAAAGACAAAAACATGTTTTTGTTATTCCTTTCACTGAAGTAACACGGAACAGATGTACAGGAAAGATTGATTTCATTTCGTAAAGTCGTCAGCTGAGAAAGACGATCCTGGGAACTGCACTAAAGAAGTGATTTGCTGGAAGCGCTGAGGGATATCATCGAGGACCAGAATTAAGACTGAGCGTAAACAACAGTATGGATGTGCAAATCAAAGTGCAAATCAAATAATCCCCTCACCTGACGCTATTATAACTCCCGGAGCTGTATCTTTGCTCACAATGTTTCCCGAGGTGTAAGGATTCTCTGACACATGAAGGTGTAGATGTAACGAACAGTAGGGCTGCAGAACACAGAGGAGATTAGTTTGTTGAAGTCAGAATGTGAAAATGAAAGGTTTGATTCAGACCTGGCTCACGCACAATGCAATGTGTCATAATAACTGAATTATTTCTGAACCTGTCATAATGTATTTTGTCGATTGTGAAGAAAAGTTCAACTGAAATGACTTTGGCGAGGAGATCTGGGAAAGGACATGGACAATGTGGTAAATATGACACAAATGAGCAGTTTTCACAATAGAAAATATTATGATGATATCATCATGCACCATCAAGTCTGCTGAATGTAATTGAATGATATAATATCAAAGTCCTGATTCTGGTCTACTTGAAAAACAAATATCTCAAATATCTGTATTTTTACTTAATATGGGTGGTTGAGTAATACGGTTGGTGTGACTACAGCCTGCAATTATTTTGCAGCATTGAAAAACAGCTAAAGCTCCAGATTTAAAAGACTGGGCAGATGCAGTTACAGAGGCAGCATCATGTGAGTGTCATAAAAATCGACCTGTTTAAATTGTGCCTATGTTTTATATGCTATCTATCTATTTTATCTATGTTTGTACATGCATTTGATTTGTTTTTCTATTTGGATTATTCTTCAGCACGGCTCGTTCAAGTGGTGCAGCTGTGATGAGTGTATTTCCCCACTGGAATAATTAAAGTATCTATCAGTCTATCCATCTATCTATCGGTTAATTTGCATTTAATTGCTGAGAGGGTCTACCACTTTTATGTGCACCCATATCTTTATGTCTGTTTTCCTTGCTGCCAAAACTTTCCTTTAAGATGTTTAACTTAATGGATTATCAGTCTTGTACTGAAATCTGAACATTGGTACCGTAACTGTCTTTCTGACTTAATTTATTAAATAAGTTAGGAATTATCTTTAATGTACCACTGTAATGTAAGTAATACAATGATAAATACCCAATTGATACAATATTTTATGTAGCATATTACAATACATTATCAAATCCTTTATAAACTATGAAAATACATACTATTACTACAGCCATTAGCACTACTCAGAATAATAAAAATAACACAATCAAGGTCATTTAAAAACATTTTGGATTAACCATTTATTAAGGACATTTATATCAAAATAACTTATGTGTTACCTCCAAAGCATTTGAAACATTTACACCATTAAAGCATGTTAAATGATTTACAAGGACTCCTCAGTAACTGAGCTGTGCTGATATTATGCTCATTCATTGCACTGTAGATTTGAGCAGATAATGAAAATCCAGATAACCAAATGTATTTCTTGTCATTGGCCCACTTACTTGTTCACAATAGACCTTGTTTCCCTGGAGATCGGTTGTTGGAGCTTGAAGAAGATGCCAGTCTCTCCCCTTGTTGTATGTGATATAAGTTTTCACTTGGTTCTCAACAACTTTATTTGACAGGAACACCCCTTTAATCCCGGCAACCTGCGAACATGAGAGACGGAGAGAGGTAGGGGGAAAAATAACAAAAAAGGAAGGAAAAAAAACAACCGTAAATTATTCAGACTTAAGTAAAGCTGAAGGCCTAGTTCGGAGAGGAAGAGATGTCTGAAAGTGATTTTCTGACAGGGAGCACTATTTTGGACCATCTGTAGGACTCTGCAGAATCAAAACAACATATGGCACAGCCCTGAGATATTTCTTCGTCTTTGTATTTATGTGCACAGAGATGCACACTCTCACGTGCATCCATCATTTGGGTTCACATTTCTCCTCCATGCAGAGAGCACAGATAATTCCTCAAAAGGAGGAATGACCGTTTCATATCTTCTACTGGTCAAGTCACTGCAGCTAAATATTCAGGCGCATAAAGTGTTAGTGCAGGTCAGCGAGCGGTGAGAGTAACCGGTGTTGATGGCTTTCTTAGGTGTGTGCTTGTAACAATGTGATGCTTTTACTGCTGGCTGCAGATGAGGATAATCTACAGTGATGCATACGTGTGCAGCCTCTGAAACCTCATAGCACATCTGTCGACACGGATAGAACATGTTCAGGGCACAAATTAAAGCCACTATTTTGCCTACATTGGGCTTTAAGCAACACTAGTGCTCCCTAAACCTCCATAGAGACAGCATATTACCTAAAGAAGCGACTAAATGTTTGCTTTGTGAGACAACAGTGTCACATGAGAAAGGTAGTAAAAAGCAGGCAGGAAGTGAACATGAGAGAGACACTCGGATGCAGCGGAATAAAATGTACCAACATCTGTTCCATTATGGTGAAGACATCCGAGACATCTGAGCGCAGGGTACACTTAGGGAGAACACGACAGAAAATCAAGATTAACTCTCAGCAAAGTTTTAGGCTGTCCTTTGGTACTTTGCTTGTCAGAGCCTGTTGTATTGTTGAAGAAAGCTCCCAAACCACATGATAAAATTTGTATGGTGCTCCTACTGTAGATACGAGGAAAATGGAGTCTGTTTGTTTGTGTATCCTTTAAGTCTCCTTTCATGGTAAAAAATAGGTGAATGGAGATTGGAAATTACATGTGATTGGGAGTAAACTAACTGATTAAATGATGCTAAGAGGTACTTAAGTGTAATATTAAGCAAGTCATATTTGCATAATTTAAAATTTCACATTAAGTCATAAGAATGCAAAGACAGCTCTTGAAAAGTCTTGTCTCTCCATTTTGTCTAGGCTTGCAGCACACAAGTCAATTAATCTGTCATCAGCTGATCAAAAGGAAAGTAATCAGCAATTATTTGACAATCTGTTAATAATTTAAGCAATTTATCAAACAATCATCACAGACAAATGATTGTTTCAGCTTCTCAAATGTGGCAAATCTGTACTTGAACTTATCTCAATATTATGTGAACAGTTTCAGTTTGGGGTTTTGGACTCATTTATCAGAACACTGTCAAATCGCCCTAGTTTCGAGACTAATTCAGTGTAAAATTAAGAGCAATTCAAGCTCGTGCAGGCTTGGGTGTAGACACACAAAAAGTTTATGTTTTGCACATGTGCAATCACAGTCATTGTTGCACAAATTAGATTCTGCATTTTGAAAAGGCATCAGAACGATCGGTTCGATAATAAGCATTAATAACACATTGTCCTATAAACTGCAGCAGTTACTAAACTAGGCCAGTGAATAACATGAAAAAAGGTAAAAGGATGACAGCCCCGCGCCCACAGCACCGACACTGCTCACCTCATAGAGGTCTATCATGATGTTGCCCTCCGGTCCGCCGCTGCTCACAACATTCTCCAACATCAGGGTGAAGAACAGCCCTCTGGACTCAGACATGTACAGGTTGTAGGAGTCATTCTGGTGCCAGTCCTGAATTGCTGTCACCACCTGGTTATCGTCTGTGCTGATTATCTGCAAGTCCTAAATATATGAGATTGATGAGTATGTGTGTCCATGTGGAACTAACCAGTCAACAAGGCTTTAAGAATTGATTTAAGGGAGTTCTCTTGACAAGAAAGTATGAATCCGCATGGCAGTGTGCGCATAGTGGCCACAGAGCTCCAGCAACGAGCTCGCTATTCGTCACTTTTTGACATGATTCAGTCAGGATCAGCAGGATTAGACCTCAGGCGTCGCATGCCATGCACTTAAAATGGAGACAGGCTCCATTTAATTTTACTGAATCCCTTATCCAGCAGGAAGCGAGGTAGGAGACGTGTGTCCTTCTCAAGGAAATTTTGACAGTATACATGGATGGATGGATGGATGGATGGATGCATAGATGGATGGATAGATGGACTGATCGAAACAACACTGCAGGCACTAAATCTTCCCCGTTGTTATGACACAGGCTTTCAGACCCCTGAGCCCTGCTGTGCTTTTAGCAAATGAAATTCAGTGCAGGACACTGTTTTGTGCAAATGCAAATAGAGTTTTCGGCTTCAAAAAGTTACTTTGTAGTACTGGGGAACACTGACTGTGCTACTACATATTCATCTTTTAAGTAAATATCTGTTGATACAGGCGGGAGGGCAACTGATTAAACACCATGCATGGCTCTTAAATAAACACAAGATCTAAAGATATAATTAGGCATAACCGAATCAATTTTGGGGAAGATAATATCGTGGAGGAAACAATTTGATGGATTTGTTAGCAAACATTATGATTAAACAACCCTCAGTAAGTCATCATGACACCACAAAACAGTCTGAGGGAATAAACAGTGTTTCAGAGCGAAATTAACGATGCTCTTGTTTTGCTGCTTGTTCCTCTGCATGTGCCTGACTCCTTCCAGAAGTCTTACCTTTGGCAGAGTGTACTTGGGAAGCTTCATTGGGTAGAAAGTATTCCTTTTATAGGACACATAATGGACAGACTGGCCACCTACAGGCACCTGGAAAATCAATATAGCACAATTTGCATTTCAGTCGTATTTTAGGTAAATATTCATAAACTTCACTGGGTACAGTGATTGCAAGCAGCATGTATTAAACAGTTTAAACCCCCATCAAAACTTTGGGGCTTGCTACTCATTACGATGCTGTGCATTATAGCAGATTGGAGTCATAGTATAACGCACAACATTGTGATTTCAATTTCATGCCATCCTTTCCCAGGATAATGGCCCCTTTTAGATAATGAAAAACATGACTGTACATTAAGATGCGATCGAATGCAGTGGTTTTACAGCTTTTAATTGTCTTTTAATGAAGCCAGACCTTGTAATAAAAACCCACCTGGATGAAAACGTACTCATCCTGAACCACCAGGGAATTAGGGATGATAAATCCAGGGAAGGGTTTGCCCTTGTTTCCATCAGAGCAATTCTGAAGTTTACAAGTTATGTACTGTGACCCTGTGGGTAAACAAGAGACGAGTGCTAAAAATATAACAAAGGGAAAAACAAACAAGCTTCTGTAGTCCACAATCAAGGTTTTAACTGAGCCACAGAGGCAAAATTTTGGAGGCCAATCCTTATTCTCACTAATAGATAAAGTAGGGAGAGCTGTCCCAGTGTGTTAGCGTCAGCCAAATGAGGCGGTCTCCCCAGGGACAGGGCATTAACACACGAGTCCTTATGGAAGTTCCCTCCTCTCTGCACTGTGGCCAAGAAAAGAGCCAAGTTGCAGCCTGGCCCTTGAAAAATGAATTAGCTTAATCGTATGAGGAGTCTCCATGCAGCCAATTCAGATGAGGAGGAGTGTGTCAGGACACACGGCGAAAAGAAACGGTAATCTCTCACCAGTTTGTCTTTTTTTAATTATGGTTTAAGAATTACAACAAATGTTAAAAAAATGATAAGAAATGTGCTCTCATATTAAATTTCGACTGATCTGCTTTGTGATGTTGCCGAGGTAACACTACATTTTATCACTCACGTCCGTCAGAGACACTGATCTCCAGGTGAATCATTCCTTGTTCTTTGTCTAAACCCAGTCTGGACCTGTAACATCATGAGAAACATGTACAAACCAGCTGATTAGATTGTTTTTCTACAAATGTCTCATATAATGGCATTTCTTGCTGCAATAATAATCATATAGTTATACTGTGGTCAGTGGTTCCCAAGCTTTTTAGCTTTTGACCCCTTAAAATGAAGCCATGTCCCCCAACACAGATTTTTATTTTTTAACATACATTGACGTTACTTACTTGTGTTTTTCCTCTTAGACAGTTTTTTCTTTCAAATGATTTACTAGAATTGTATTGATGAATAACAGGTTACCGCGCCATGATGACATGATGGGAGGTTCACCATCCTAAAAATAGTGTGGTCATATGAGCATATGTGTGTGTGGACATGCAGTACTGTTAAGAATCCTGGTTTAGAGATTGAAAATATGGTCTGCCTACCCTACTTCTGTTGTTTCTGGTTGTAATCTCGAAGATTTTCATGTTGTGTTTTGCAGAACCTTCAGCAAAAAGTAGTAATTGCAGGTTTATGGGCTTCACTTCAGTTTCAAAGTTTCTTTGTCGATCTCTTCTTTGTTTGATCTGCCACAGTAACTGTTTACTCACACTGCACACTAGCAAAGAAAAAAACAGTGTGCCGCTTCACTCACAGGTAAGTTGAAGAGTAAGTCAGCTGCATTAAAAGCTTAAATGTACAACAGTACCCAAGTGATTTTTCCAGGGAAGTCTTCACCGACACCCGGCCATAATACTTAAGATGGTGCAGGCTCTCATTGTTGAGCCATGGACTCACCGTTGTGTTGCCTCATTCAGTAACAGATATTGGCTGAACTGACATTTAAATGAAAATCTGGCTTCTTTTCTTTTCTTTTTTATAGAAAATCACTTGTTTTCAACTTGACAGTTAAACAACATAGTTGTTGGTTTTATGAGTAGCAGGTGCAAGCCAGTCCTCGGGGGGCAAGAGAAGCAAAATCTTGGGAAAAGGCATGATTATATTTTTGTGTTTAGACTTTTTTCTTTCTTCTCTCAGCTTTGACACCCACCTGTACCTGTACATATATTAGACTTGGTTTAAAAGTATTTTTCACAATTTGTCTTGTAATCTTAACTTTCTTGTTATTTATTTCTGAACGTTGGCTTCATAAACCATAGGGGCAAAAAAAAAAAAAAAACTTAACAGTTAACAGTTATTTTGCTGTTGTCCCAAGGCGTATAAACTGACGGGGGTAAATAATTATAACAAAAACAAAGAAAATTGAAAAAGCTGGTTACACAGCAAATGTATTTATCTCACTGTAATAATTTCTGTTTTGTCAGAAGTGCAATATTTGAGGTTTAGATTAAATTTAATTTGATTCTGAATTTGTAAGGTAATAAAGGAGACAAGAGAAGCTCTGATCTTTCCTGCTCTCTCAGGAGCAATAATACAACAATCTTATCTCTGAACACTGGCCTGACAGACACCTGACCTGCGCAGCACTTTATGGGTAAGGTGTATTTAGCCATTTCATTCACTTTAAATAGAGATTCTTCATGATAGTGGTTAAGTGCAGAGCGACAGGAGTGACCACTTGTTGTATTAATAGCAGCTGTTGTGACAGAAGATGGGTTTCTTCTCATTTTCCATAGCGTGTCTGAACTATAATATAAAAAGCCTCCGTCCTGCTTCCCTCAGCACTCTGTAATTGCCTCGCAGCTCCATCTCTTTTAATGGACTTTCTGTCAAATACTTCATCCAATTCTATCAGTGAACAGCAGCCCTTGCTCTTAAATAAACCCCTGCAACGTTACACAGTGTTCTCCCATAACTAACACATACCACTGCTTCTGCCGAGCAAGGGTGCCTGTTAACATGTTTTTGTAAATCACATTTGTCACATTTTTTTCAGAGATGAGCTGTGCAGGGTGAGATTAAAGTATTTCTTTCAAAGCGGATCGCTGATGGTGTGGGGACTGTTTTTAGTTTTTTTTTCATCCTGGCATGGGTACATTTGAACATCAAAAATGTATGATTTGACTGATCATCATGCAACACTCCAACTTTAGGATGAAACTTAAAAAATCTCACTCACCATTGTCCTTATTTAGACTCAAATGGTAAATAATGATAATAATAGAATAATATTAAAGAAACCATGAAAAAAATGTGATTGTACAAAATATATGCCTGACTGTGAATATGCCCAGACAGCATTAAACTAGAAAGATCCTTAACTAGGAGAAAATGCAAGAGCTCCTGAGGTGTAGAATTTAGGTTTTCCGTAGGTTAATGAGTTTAAATCTTAATGTCTGGGTGTTTTTTTATTCTTAATTATGAACATATTCTCTCACAAACAGTGTGAAGCCTTATGTGAGACGGAATTTAACCAAAAGTCAAAGATCGCTCTCTGTGTGCACAGTTGAGCTTGGTTACATTAACATCAGCTTCAGAAAGAGGCTTAATTGTTTCCCTGCAGAGAAAAAGCTGCTTGTTTTGTAATTTAGGTGAGTTTTATTACTCGTTGTTTAATGATTTAGTGGCTGCACTTTTTTTTCATAATTTATCCTTCTTTTCTGATTACATTTTTTACTGCCTGGATGATTAGTAAAAAAATGTTTTTGTGGTAGAGTTTATTTGTAAAGCATGCAATAGAAGACCAAGTACTTTGTAATGCAATGTTTTATCTGAGAAGCAATGTTCTTTTTTTGACAAATGTTTGACCACTGAAAAATGTATTTTTGATGCTCTGTGAGTCCACATGGGCTAGGAGTTTGTACAAAGTGATAGTTATTAGTAGCTCATGCAGCTGATTAAGGTTGTGCACATTTTTCAAACTAAGTACAAATTGTCGTAATGTTAATCCAAAGTTTACCACAGGTTGTGTATACGTTAGGAGAAACTAATAAGCCACTGAAGGAGCAAGTTACACATTATATAGTTTTATTCCTCTAATATCTTAGTCATCACCTTCTCTCTAAAGTGATTTTTATTTACTGCAATATTGTTGTTAACGTGCTGGGTCATTTCCAAGATTAGCACAAA
>JAOXYL010000039.1:14284154-14338886 GCA_028564955.1 Terapon puta
AAATAAACAGGGATATCCTGAGTGGCATGCATGGCAGGAGGATGAAATATTATTATTATTATTATTATTATTATTATTATTATTATTATTATTATTATTATTATTATTATTATTATACCAATAATAATAATAATAATAATTAGAATAATAATAATAATAAGACATATGCTTTGGGGTAAAAACCTAATTCTAATGCTTGTCATTTTCTTGTTTTGTAATTCAAAAGGAGGATTAGAGCGCATATCCCCTGTTGGCTGGGTTTCTGAAACTTTGTCAAAACCAAAAATGTAATCGAAAATATTGATTGCATTCCAAAAATGGTGTTGCTTTGTTAAATTCATTTTGGATGCCATTCTTTGTCACCAAAATAGATACTGGTCTCAGTTGCTTGGTGACATTTCAGAAACAAGCAGCCATGAAATGTTTTATGCTGCATAAAATGAAAAACTGGATCCCTGGGTTTTTATAGGGTCATTTGTTTTCATTGTCTTTTAGAGCATTTGGGAAGCATATGTCGTCACTATTCATTATCTGACTCTTCTGTGTTGACGATTTTGGCACATTGTTTCTCTTTGTGTGGAGGCTTACAGACCCCAGTGCTGTATGTTTGCAAATAGTAAAAATAAATAGCAATAATAAACACAAATTTCGTTTAAAATATTATCTAGTTTTGTTATATGCTTAAAACCCAATATGCAGAAGGTTCCAATTAATACTTAATTGCAACCTTCCCTTTGCCACAAACAGACTTTGCATATCAAATGTGCAAAAAAAAATTGTGTTGGGGGAGGTGGAAATAACTAGCGAAGACAGCCTTGACAAATCATCTGCTTTTGAGGTGATATGGAAAAAGAATTAACACATCCAGGAGATATGGAGCAACATTATTTTTCATCTGGAGTCTGATATTCACACTCTTTTACCCCTCATTTTGGTCTCCACCAGCTCCTGGGAAAAATATCTTATATCATCACTACAAGTCCTTTCAAACTGTCCCACTGTATTTATATTGTTTTTTGTTAAAACTTTGATTATAGTGCCTTAAATGAAGGCGACAAAATAAAGGGGATTATCAAAATTTGTTTTATGTCATACGTTTTTGTTATTTCACAAAGTCCGTCACAGATAAATAAATGCGGACTCTGTTAAACAGAGTAACAGTTAATTGTTTTCAATAAGACAGCAGAGAGGTTTAACCTGTTACCATTCTTATAATTAAAAGGAATAACAGAAATCCCAAAAGATTTGATTGAAGCTGGGAGTGTTAGCACTGTGCAAAAAGTGCCAACACCAATCACAGATATAAAAACACATCTTTAATATTAATGACAATTCTCCAGGACCCTAAATAGAACATGAGGGTTAAGTCACAACATTACGAATGCCACTGTTTGTTTTCCTTCTATATCAAAGTAATACCTGATGGAAGATCTTACCTCCATAAAGAACTCTCTGTTACTCTGCCAGAGTTGAAGTCGTAGTACTTTGTCAACATGAGGATCACCTACGGAACAGATCAAACAGATCACCAGCTTTGAGGCAGTGTATCATTGGTTTTTAAAAACACCAGCAAGTGACAAATTGAAACAAGAGAGCCGAGCCGTCCACAGACACGTCTTTTAAATCCCTGACAGTCACCGCTTTATTAAAAACCCAACCGTGATGGCACGTCAACCCATCTCCCTGTTTGTTGTGAGGCTATAAACCTTGCGCACGTTCTCTGAGGAAAAGCTGATCACGTATGTGTGCTGTAATGGTTTTTAAGACCCAGTAGACTACCAGTAAATGCTACCAGTGGTGAACTATGACTACATTAATAAACAAGTGAACACTGAAATTCACTCCAGGCACAGAGCGGCCGACGTTGTAAATATCA
This sequence comes from Terapon puta, assembly GCA_028564955.1. NCBI lineage: Eukaryota > Metazoa > Chordata > Actinopteri > Centrarchiformes > Terapontidae > Terapon > Terapon puta. The sequence goes on from JAOXYL010000039.1 coordinate 14,286,031, forward strand.
TGGACATCTTTTCTGAGGACGATAATAAAAGGTGTCATGTGTGGTTTACAATACACAGGTTTTCACTTAATACATATAAAAAAGCTGTAGATTTCAAGGCAATGCCTCATTGTGGGCCTCCATTTAATATGAAGATAAACCCTTTTACTTATGAACCTAAATCACAACCTGTGATTTCATATTTGTTTCTTGGTGTATGTATTTGTAGGTGTCATGTAAATGTAATTTCCTTTTCTCTCTGTTGGGGAATAACGTCGAGGGAACAGTGCAATTATTATGATAACTTGTGTCCAAAACAAAACCTTTTTCCACACCAAGTCATGGCGTTTTATTAAATCTCAACTGTCCCTTGCAAAAATCACGACACTGCACTAACACTAGTTCACATCATGCCCTTCATGCCTTACACAAATTAATCACTCGAGCAATGCCCTGCATGCACCGTGCAATCATAAAATCTGCAGATCATATAGCTCTCTTGGGAAGCCTCCCTGGGCATCTTGTTCATAGCTATCTTCTAATTATCAAGTGTTATGAGTGTTTGGGGTAACATTCCTTGGAACAAGTGAGAACTCCATCATGTAAACAAGAAATCTGAACTTTTAAAACCTTGTTTGTAGTTTTCTCAGCTTTCGCACAGTTCACACATGTCAGTCCTCCTCATCGCCGCTCGATAAAAGGCCGTCCTTTCTTGAAACTAATTGCTTCGGGGAAACAGAAGTGTGACAGACACACGCTGTGCACACGAGTCTCTTCAAGGTCACTTATGTACAGTCAAATCCAGCATTCAGCTGTAAAAACTATTCTCAAGCAATGTGTGGCAAATGAACGGCATTTAAATTGTGCTTTTCTACCTTACCAGACTAAGTGCTTTACAGCGTTGCCTCTGATTCACACACACACAGCATGCAGGTTGTTGGGCTGGCCGTCGGGAGTGAGTCGGGGTTTAGTGTTTTGCTAAAGGACACATGGACAGAAGGAGCTGTGGACTGAACTGCCAAACTGGGAATTAAAGGATGACACGCTCCAGCCCTCGAGTCACAGCCACCATTCTGCCCAAATTAGTCAATAACAACTGTCTACATAATTACATGAAATAAAGCAATAACAGTAAATCGGATTTACAAATACACAACACGATTCCACAAGTACCCCATCCTAAATATGCTCCTTCACTGTCTGATTCTCTTGATTGTTAATTCCTGTATTAATAAACAGAAGCTCATTAAATCTAATAATTAATCCTTTCATTTATTTTGCTGCAAATACAGAGACTCTTGTTGTGTCAGCTTTCTAACTCCTTGTGTACTAAGACTAGAACTAATGATTACTTTCTACATCAGGTTGTTTGGTCTGTAAAACATCTACTAGTGGAAAATGCTTATCATAGTTTTACAAAACAAAGGTAGTAAATTTATTGTTCTGGCTAAAAGTCTGAAACCAAAATATATTCCACTTACTATGATGTAAAATACAGAAATACAACAATACAATACAATAATCCTTTCATATGAGGGACTCGAAATTAGTATTTTAGTATTTTTTTCTAACAAAAAATTTTAAAGATCAAATGATTATTTGAGGAGTTGCTGTTTAATCTCTGTCAGTCTACTCATTGATTAATTGACTGATCTGACATTAACTAATCGGTTATTTTTGCCCTAAAAGGTCTCAAATGCCCAGCGAATTGATTGTTTTGCTCATTTGTGTTTTCTATTTTTACAGACATGGTGTTATTTGCACAATATACCAAATTATATATTCAGAATTTTCTACCACGTGCCAGACTCCATCATTTAACACAACAAGTTAGAAAAGATTCTGTTGTCTGCAATGAAAATAGGCTGGTTTTATTTCTTAATAACTTTCCCTCTTTGCGAAAAAGCTGACTACGAATCCCTGCCTCCACTATTACTTTGTGCTGAACGTATGAAATTCTTTATATGAGCGCTCATTCAGATAATCCACGTAGCTTGTTTTAACTGTGGTACCAAGTGTCTAGAGTGGGCTGCAGAGATTTACAGCCTTCTAATAAACTGGCCTTTATACCTTCTAAAAGTCATACCCTCATGGACTCTGTCATACACAATAAAACAACCCGCAGCAGTCTGAAAATTAGGACAAAATATATCCCCCATTCAGTATGGCAATTAACTTTATGCATTTACTTGGGCTGCGTCCAGGACTACAGTCAGATATAATTTGCATCTACCTTATTGCGGGCTGGGAACATTTCCTGTGTTCTGATGGATGTAAGGTGAATCGTGGTGGCAGCAGTTAACACGTCAGTACAGTGATACAATATTCACTTTGTAGATATTTCTGTATGAAACAGGTGTTTGAAGTTCAGCATGTCACATAAGCCTTTAAACTGCTATTTGAAATCACCGGACAAAGGCTATTCTTTTAATGATTACACTGTACACCAGATAATGGCACGACTTACTGTCTGAATTTAAATAATAATGCAGTATGTATTAGCATATCTTTCCCTTTGAATTTCCACAAAGGTGTCACATTTGATGCCAGCTACCACGAAGTGCATAGCCCATTAGACTGCAGTAGCACCAGCATATCTCCAAACTGGATTACTTGACATCCAAGAGCAAGCAAATTGATTTTTCAACCTCTAATCCTTTGTAAATCTTAAACCTTGGAGGTAAATGGACTGGGATGAATTTGATCATTATGTGAGAATGAATGGAGGCTTAATGGTGACTTAAAGGGCTTAGGGTGAGGAGATTACTGTTGCGAAATGAAGGTGTTGTATGATGAGGAGAATCAAGGAAAACAGAAGTGGGGGGGGTCCTTGTTACTGAAGAATGAACACCTGAGACAAATGGAAGGAGCGACAGAGTACACATTACAATTCATTCCCACTCTCACCGGCCCGTTGATCCAGCCTTATCAGCTGTTGGAATTAAGTTGCCTCATCAATAAAACTGTCATCACATTTAGCCACAGCAATTAAACAGATGGATGATTCTATAAAAGCAATTGTTACAGGAGTCACTGACTGGAATATCAATAATAAAGACAAATATAACAGATCAACTACCGGTTACGTATTTAAGGTGTTACCCTTCCTTTTGCACAGTGCATGATGCTCTAAACTCCTCCGCACCTTAGACCTCAAACAGGAATAAGCTATGGAAAATACAATTAAATCTACCTGTTTTGTTTTTAGGCAAAGTTTCTTACACTGAACTCTAGAGACTTCCAGCAATGCGGATACTGTGGCTTTGACTTTATTTGCACAGATTCTCTGACATTTCTACCTCTCAAAACAACAATACAATGGAGGTGAAGTGAGTCCACAGACTTCACTGTGAACATGTTTTTTTCTTTTTTTAAAGACTTGGTTTCAATAAAAGAAAAAAGACAAGCGTTGCTAACCTCAATGTCTTTCAATGTCTGTGGATAATCCAGAGCAATGGGTACACTCACTCTGGTGAACTGATCCATGGACAATTTAAAAATAACAAGCCTACAGAATTAAGGCATTAGTTATTCACTTCTTGTTTTCCTTAAGCCTGCATTAAATGTTTTTTGGAAACTTGGAGGCAGCACATCAAGTTGTATACATATATGTGTATGTGTATAGATGTGAATGATATGTCTTATGTCTATGTCCTGTCTAAGGTAAATATCTGGCTCTTAAAAAATTAAATGCTGCGGTATATTCACCGTCTAGTTCCTGAATTTGTCTGTCTGCCATTTGGCAATGAGCAGATAATGAACAGGGGGTTTCAGAAATTTCTTGCTGAAATTGGTTGCCTGCTGCACATAAACTCAAAACAATGCTGATGAGAGTGGTGAGAGAGAGTCAAAGCATAAAAACTGCAGGGCATAAAACCAAAACAATGAGCTAAACCCATGCCAAAACTCTCTGTAAATCTAGGGACAAATACAGAAGATGGTGGTAATTCTCTTCGGGTTCATCACTGTAAGCGATACATATGAAAGTAGTCGGTGAGCATTAATATGTGATTGCAATTACTGCAGCTTCAAATATGAAGATGAAGAATTTCACATGTTTTTCACAGGATTTTGTATAATGTAATGATATTCAAATTGGTGATTACTGGTGACATTAAATGTCACAGCTAAGAAACTACTTGGGTGGAGGAGGGTGACAACACCTGCCTACAAGATATTAACACCACAGAAGTGTTAACAATGTGGCAGCAAATGCCTCTTAAGGAATAGGAAAAAATAACGCAGCTTACCAAGCAATTCTAAAGACCCCAGGGGCCAGTATAGCATAAAGTATGAAACTTCACTAGATAAAATCACCACATTAAACAGCATCATTTAACACCTTTTATAAAGAAAGAATTGTCTATTTCTATTACGTTGTTTATGGCCCTGCGACTCTCTCTGCAGCAACAAAAGCCTGCAGGAAAGCATATCCTCGTATACTTCAATACCACCTCAGTGAGACATGTAATGTACAGGGGCTTTTGTCTGCCACATCAATTTATATCACTTGATTAACAAAGGCAACATTTCCTCACAGACCAGATGTTGTGCTGAAGCTTGGCTGTTTGAAGTCAGAGCTGCTGGCTCTCCCATGGATAGCGGGTCACTGCAACCATAAATTATAGAGTAACGGCAACACTTAATGCACAATAACGTGATACACCGCACAAAAATGTGAAAAGATACTGAGGAACAACTAGATAATTAATGAGTTGTTTATGAGTAGTTCCTGCATAACTCTGATTTGAGGACTGTATAGTTGATAATGATGAGCTACTGGAGACCGGACAGATAGTATATTAATGAATAACTTTATTAACTCATTAATTCATAAGTGTTCACGAATCTGAAGAACTTTCTTCGTGACTATTCTCTGATGACCTCCGACCATAAAAATAGTAGCAACCACTCATTCATTACTAATAACATAATTATAAGTTACACTTTCTGCGCCACCCCCAAGTGAAATCATACATCACACTGAGTACTAAGTAGTCCCTCATTACCTCATTATATCTGACCATAACTTAGCCTTTTAATTATCAGGTCGTTCCTCACTTATTACTTAGCAACCACTCACATTTTTGTGGATCATTTTGTAAAGTGTTACTGGAACACCTTCACAATATGCCTTTGAAGAATTAAACTGCTGGTGACAGGAAATGAATGTAAATGAATGTGAATAAAACATCTTTGGTTATTGACTAATGTGACTGATGGCAGGATTCTGTAACTTTGACAGACAGCAATACTATTGATCTGTGAACATCAAATAACCAGAATTTTAAATGGACACTGAGCACACACTCCATGTTACAGCTACGGCTTTCAGCCAGAACAGCAAGAGTCTGACTTTATTGAACTCCTTGTGTCGAGTCAACGGCCCTGTGTGGATGTAGCAGCTCGGTTGATAAGCCATCTGAAACTGCTTCCTTCTTCTTTAGGCTTCTACTCTCGCATCGCTTGCTTCTTCACCATAAATGAAAGCCCCGGCTAGTTCAGCCGCTAGGCTACGGCGGCCTGCTGAGCTTGGAAGCTTCAGCGTGCATGAGGAGGGGGTCTGATCAATGTGAGCAAGATTAGACAGTGAGAGGGTAGCTTTTTTCAAACCAACCCCAAGAAGTTGTGCCCACTGTGCAAGGATGTTATTTCCTAAACTACTTTTAACTAGTGAGCACTCCATTTGAATTTTGGAAGTGCTGAGTTCAATGGTTGAAGATGAGTAAAATGTTGACAAACTAAAAGCTCCCCTGACTCTTTAATATAGTACATTTTCATTTCATCACCCATATGCTTTATTCCGCTAAACAACATTTAAACCTCCTGTTTGCCAAAACGCATCACTATGAAGTAAATTTCAGTAAGTGAATCACTGAAGTTATGGTTTTGAATGTGAGGCCTTTTCGTACTGCAGCCAGATGGTGTAACTCATACCGTGTGAGTGAGTAATGCAGGTGGCAACTGTAAAATCAAAGTGTTCTCAAACACAAAATGAGGTGGCAACTGAGCAACAGCCAAAAAAAATATTGACAACTGCAATCGATGAGTGTTTCTGATTCATAGACAGAGGATGGACTGCAATTTCAAAACTCAAACCAGATGAGTTACATTTCAAAGACATAGTGATGATTTTAATCTTAATTGAGCATCCCACTTCATCTCATTTTAAAAAATGTGAAACAAGGTGAAAAGGGGCACAGCATACGTATCACAAATATGGACCTGCATTACATGAGCCGTATTTAAGTGAACACAAAGAACTGCAAACACAAAGACATGTCTGCTACCAACAAAAAAAGGAAAGACCTCATTATGCATTGTCCCAGCCAAATTAACTTTATCCTGGGCTAGGATAAAATCTTTGGCAGATTTTTTATGAAATTTCTGCTCTAATAGACAGCATTCAGTGGAGAAGAAAGGAAACCCAGGAGGGGAACACAGCTTGCCGATAAAAAAATACACTCTGCGGGACTTCAAGGCGTTAGAGAACCTCACCACAGGAAGGCTTGGTGGCTTGGCAGAGCTGAACTCAGCCTGCCAGTAGTTTCTGTGCAGTGCTGAGATTTAAATACCAGCCCCCCTGTTTATCCATGCAATGTAGGCAGTGCCACATCCATGAATTTGTCGGGAGAAATAAATTCTTCTTTGGTCTTAGGCCTGGTCATGGCGTTACAATTCTTATTATGTATGTCATGAATTTATTTATGTTTCTTTAGCAGTGTGTGTGATGTTTGCCCCCTGAAACTAATGCTACTGCACCCCTCCTCCACAGCCTGTCCATCACAACCACGCAGGAGAGAGGGCAGCTGGTGGAGGTCCACGCTGACAGCATCGGCCACAGGGTTGTCTGAACACGTCAACCTGCTATACGCAAGCGCAACACTGCATCACTGTGTCGAGCACAGGGCTCATTGTGATGGTATGCTGAGGAGGCACAATCAGCGTGGGGGGACTTGGTCAAGATAAAATGGCAAAAATGTGTTAAGGACTAAATTGAATTTAAATATTGATCATATTAAGTCTCGCGTTCCTCCCCCTAAGGTACAACATGGAGAGCTTCAACCAAATTAGATGTCTAATTGCAATTTCTGTATTAACTGTCCCATAGCTGGTCTCTGTTTGGACAGGGACAATAAGAAACAGGACATGTTGGGTAAAAATATACTGATTTTCATTGAAAACCTGTCTCCATAATAACACCTTTCAAGCGGCTTGAAATCTTTTTGAGAGAAAATGTTCAACATTTTGGGAAACATGGTTATTTGTTTTCTTTCCAAGATTCAGGTGAGAAGGTCGATACATGTCTTAGGGCTCTCTTACATCTCTGTATTGTTTTGTTTTCCTGGACCGCAAAATTTTGCAACTGCCCTTAAGACTATTGCACAGCATACTACATTCAACCTGAATTTACTACTACCACTGTGTATTCTTAATCATCTGCTGTATTTACAGTTTATTTTTTTATAAAAGACATTATGCATTTCTGCAAGGCCAGTTTTGCACTAAAAAAGGACAGTGAATTTAGTGTCTTGCTGAATGTACTACTATTGAATATATTGCACTCTCACTCTAACTCCACAACTTCTTCTTTGATGGTATCAAAAAAAGAACCTGTGAGTCACAGAGGGAGAAGACATAAAACTGCAAATACATTTTTTGCACTATAATTCACGCCTTACTTTTGTTCTTGATATTTGTTAATATTAAACTCCCACTCATTGTTTCCAGTGAAAAGTTTATTATAATCATTATGCCACAGTGACTGAAAAACCTACTGTGCTTATAGTAATTGCAGTTACCCATTCAATACTTTTGTGCTGGCAGTGAAAAGTCAAGGTAAATCCTTGTAACTGGCATCTTATAATGAGCTAGAATCATCTTTTCCCGCATAATGAAACAACACTCGCTGTGTTTGATCTTTAACCGACCATTAACTGCTGCTTTCAAATGACAAATGCCATTGGCGCTCACAAACTTCAATGTTCCTGGATAATTGCTCCAATAACAACATGACATTAGTCACAGTGGCAGCAAGTGTGATCTTTCATGGAGTTTTTCTAAAGCTTGTGTGGTCTCTCTTGCATTAGACAGTGGCAGTGGACTTAGATGATTGCCTTGAATGGATAGGAGAGACAGCTTATTCATCGCACAGCATTTACAGTATAAGTTTTTATTTTGAAAGGGACCTTGAAAAAAAGTGGAGGACGAGAATGACGCCAAATACAGTATTTTTTGGTTAGCGAGACACAGAGGCAACCAAAAAGTCAGTTGAAACTGCTGCACATTTGGCCTGTCTCCAACTTGCACAGGCAGAAGAGTCAGTCTAATGAGAGCTCAGTGAAGCAGATGAGGAGAAGCTATGCACCAGACTACCAAACACAAGGTCTGTGGAAAGGAGGAAGGGGTTGAAAATACTACAAAACGTGGACTAGAGCTCCCTTGAGTGGGACGGAGGAGGCATTGGGCAGGGGCTCTTCGAGGTTGCTCAAGGCAGAGAAAAACGTCTCCGCAAAAATGGAAAAACTCAAAAAATGCTCCACACAGAAAAGGTTTTGAGTTCCCTGGGTTAGAGCTGGCCAGCTTAGGGCAGAGAAAGATTTTAAGCCCAAGAACACTGAGATCCCTGACAAAAAAAGTTGTTCAGACTAAATGCTCGCACGAAAAGCTCGAAGCTCAAGGCTGGTGAGATGTAGACTGAGGCTCTCAAAGAAACTCAAAGAAATGTCCCGGATCCTGAGTGGATCTTCATCATCGTGGCCCAACACAGAGGTGGAGGAGGAGGGAGACTGTATCCACTTCAAACCCTGACAACTTTATGCTTCTGAACACAACCAGGACAGGCGTATCTTTTTATTCAGTTAAATATCTCTCACCTGTGATATCTCTTAAATAATACAGTATGCTGCCTGTTTGCTTTTTCTTCTGAGGAGAATTTTAAGTGATTATACGTGGGGCATTTAAAGCAGCTGCACTGAGCGGAAACAAAATAGGGCACACATGTTCAAGGTCGTGAGGGGCTGGAGCCTATCCCAGCATGCACTGGGCAACACCCAGGACAGTCTGACAGAGTCGCAGGGCTAACACAGAATGACAAACACATTCACACCTACGGGCAATTCAGACTTTCTCATTCACCTTAGTTGCCTGCGTTTGGGAAATAGAGCACCTGAACAAAACCCTTGCAAACCAGGGATAACATTTTTTTTAACTATAATTTGTTCTCAAGTGACAAGCTGATGTCACTGTAACACAGAGTTGACACTGGAGGGAGGGAGTTCAATTTTAATCCCAAAATGGACACCCACCCTGACTTGTAGAATTAAGGGCCTGATTATCGCCTGATCAGTTGCTGTTGGATGTTCGGTTTGAAGGAGGTCACAACTCTCAGTTAATTACCCACAATCAACACTCTGGCTGTTGCTTTTCTGGCATGTTTAAAATTTTGGTGGGCAAATTTTGAGAATATTATTATATATATTATTATTATTTCCCACATGGTTTCTACCAAAAGGTTCATTATAAGCTGTAGTGAGTTTATTTTAAGATTATCATACAACTGAAGTTTACTGGAGAAGTAATAGACTTTGTCTGCAACTGTGGTTCCATATTCTTTCCTTTGTCTTACTTTCTGTTCACAGCAGTATTGCAGTAGTGTTATTTGACTAACTTCAGTGGAATCAAAACGGAAGAAAACCAACAGGATGTCTCATGGTTTCGATCAATGTCAGCAGCCACATCGTGACTAGTCAATTAATCTGTACAGCTTGAGCACAGAAACCGTTTTAGCGGTGCAAAAAGGCCCTTTTAATCATGCAGCGTGAGTTACGAAGTGCAATGTGTCTGCCCCAGCTTAAGGTAGTTGAATTTTACAAAATCAGAAAACAAGACTCACGGAAGCCAAAATGTATCATTCCAAAATCTAAAATACTTCCTCACATTACTCCTTACAAGGTTTAGTTGCATGATTACGAATTCGCTGGTTTTCTCCATTTTGCATTGGTGACAATATGGTTTACCTGCTTTGCTGGGACATGAACACTCACCGCTTGAGTAGAAGGTATATACTATTTGCAGTTCTACTAATAATTTTGCTTTTGAACAGATCAGTACAAATTTAATGTGCATTTTCCATAGGTTGCTCAAACTCTAGTTTGAATTACAAACAAAAAATGAAATCACAAGAATGTTTTGCTGAACACTAATGACCTTTAGACATATAAGTCCTGACATTTCCTGCTGTGAAACCTGTTGTGTCCTTGGCTGACTGCTCACAAAACCTCTGCTGCACCTATTGAAATGATTATTGAGCTACTGGTACTATTCATGGTTATGGGAAAATGAATGTTAATCAAACGGTACATCAGAGTTTTGAATAAAGTAACCACTCAAAAACACCATTTCAGTAAAACTGTTCAGGCTTGCTGAAACTATTATATACATCTATTACAATTTGTTTCATTGTGCCATTCATCCTTTGAAGCCAGAGTTGGCAGTTTGATCTCAAGTGACACAGTGAACCACAAGTTGCTCATGAGGAGCCGCCATCAACGTGTGAATGTTTGTCTGAATGGATGAGAGAGAGGGCAAATTGTATAGCGCTTTGTTTGTAAGGTGGAAAAGTGTGAAATAAATGACGTTCATCTCCTATTGAATAGTTTCAGTTAAATTGCACAAATTATACCCGTCTCCAAGGATTTATAAAATATTGTCAGAGGAGAGGTAAGTGTTTTTAAATGACCCCCTGTTTTTTTCACACATTGCTGGTTAATTACCTTTTAAAGAACTTGAAGGCTACCTGTGTAGCACATATATGCCGCTTGTGATGGATAACTATCACATGAATCAATGTGTTGGCAAAAATGGATTGAGTCTTTTGCATTTTCCTTCGCTTTGATGTTGATTGAGAAGCCTAAATGACAGTGCAGCTTGGGTTTCAAACTGTGGTAATTGGACAAATGATAAAAGAACAGTAAGGTCTACCAACAAGGCTTCTGAACTGGACAGGAAAACGAAATATTAAGTCAATAACAAGCTCAAGCAACGTGGCTTACAGTCAGTAGGTACAAACTGGCATATGTCTTGCAAGCCTAATATTAAACCATTTATCAGATTTCAGAATTTTCACGTCATAGTAGGCCGCTCTACATATCTTAGAGATGTAAAAACAGATTTCTTGAGAAGTGTCAGCAGCCTGAAAACTTAATTTCATGTATGACAAAGCTGCCTGAAGTGTCAAAACAGAGCAGAAACCTGAGTCACATTAACTAACCAGGGAAGAGAGAATAGTTGGAGATTATCTGGACATTGCAGGAATTCACCAGGCTAGCCGAGGTATCTTCTTAACCATTTTACAAATTGTCTCCCTTTACAATAAGGCCAAACATCGACTGATGTGTGACTGAGTGTGAAACATCTTTCAAATATTCTCATAACTGGGGAAGCTGATGTCAGCAATTATGTCTAAACTGAAACTTAAACAAAAACATTTTACTCAGAGAAGAGAGCCTGGCTATTTTAGACATGGATCACTACTTTAAATAGATTTCTAAAAATTACACCAGTGAGAAGTTTCCTTGGTCACCACCTTCTCCACACCCACGCAGAAGGAAAGGGTGCGGCACTGTGCAGAAGTGGCAACGCACACACAGTTTGTTGTTTGTAGCCGGAATGATACTTGGTATCTACAGGTGGGAAAATTCTCAAAGAAGGACTTGAAAGTTTGCCATGTAAGTGTGAAAAAAGATAAAGCCCCGACCTTCTGATAATTACTTGAATAAAGACAAGAATTTCAATACAACCATTGAGTATAATGTACTCATGCATGTTGGTTGTAGGTAAGAAGGAACATAACTTGAGATTCATATGAAACAATGCAGAACATATTATGGTGAAGTTAGCAGGTGAGTAGCTTCTAGCTTAGCATAAGGTGGAAACAGTGAAGAAAAAACAAACAAACAAACAAAAAAAGCACAGTCTCAGACAAGCTTACAGTCACCGCAACATATAAAATACTTCTCCAGTGATATTAAAACAAGCTCACTGCATAATGAATCTTTTGACAGCAGCCATGTGGGAAATCAGCCTGTGGAACTGCTCAAACTGGAAGACAGCTGTTTAAAACTGCCCTGCAAAACCACAACCGCTTCTGCTGATGTACAGATTAAACAAACAAGATGTAACATGTTAATTAGTCAAATTTAGAGGTGGAGTTTGTTAACTTTGGGCAGTGCAAGGCTAGCACTGTCCCTCTGCTCCCAGTCTGAATGCTAAGCTAATTTAATCACCAGCTAGATGGGATTTCTACATTTGTGAAAGGATTTGAGTGAAGCCTTCCCGTCAAACTCTATGCAAGAAAGAGAATAAGCGTATTTCCCCAAATGTCAAGTTCCTTTCATTTGTGCTTTTTACTATTCATTTTCATCTGTTTTACAAGCTAAGTTTAATTTGATATGTTTATCAAGCATTAAAAAGAAGCAGGAAGTTTTAAAAATTCAGTGGAGAGTCAGAGCTGCATTAGAAGCATTAGAATGTCACATTGCTGTAACTCTTTTTATGAAATGGATAAGTCACTTTCATTAATACATGACTGGGGGGAAATCTTATGCTGTTTGTAGCTTATATGTCTCAGAAATATCTGATTTCCTTTCATTAAGCAGGAAAAAGCTGCTTGGCTCTCATGCTTTTTATCAGCAGGGCTGCATCTCTCAGATGTTTTTGTTATTGATTAATCTGATGATATTTTTTCATTTCATCAATTAATCATTAGGGTCTATAAAACATGAGAAAAGCATGAAAAGTGCCCATTACAATCTGTTATGACCTCACCAAATGTTTTGTTTGTCCAACAAATGTGGAAAAAAGTGGCAAATTTTCACATTTGAGAACCTGGTAAAAAAAGGAATTTAAACAAAAATAAAATAAAGTGAATCAATTGAAATAACAAATGGTAAACAATAATCAAAATACTTAAAAGCCTATTTCCTGTTGATCGATTAATTGATTAGTTGACCTAACACTGCCCTCAGATGTCAGTATTCAAAGTCATGCTGATGACACACAATTATACACAACTGTAGAAGCAAATGATAAAAATTCCTCAAACTAACTCACACCCTGCGGTACAAATAGGTAACAGCTCTCTAAATCTCAATGACAGACAGACAAGACATAAATAGTTTAGCCTGAGCCTTCAGGCTGAATGACCTCTATTTAGGATTCCGATGAAAAAAAATGTGTTAAGACATTTCAAGGCTTATTCAGTATTAAATCACATCATCTCACAAATTCCATGTCACAAATATTATTTTGTGCACTTTAGCAAGATATCAGAAAGCTAATTCATGCTTACATCTCAATCAGGCTAGACATTTCATCTCTTACTAAAAAGGTCTGTTAAGGGACTGTAGATGGTTAAATTCTGCTTGTTGACTTCTGATCAAACACACAGACATAGAGACAAACGATATGGGTGTGGTGATCGCTGAACTTTACATGGTTCCATATATATTTCAAAGTGTGTTTTCTCTCTTTGCTTGTATATACACAGTACAGTAAAGCTCGAAATCACTCATACATATCACAAACCCCATGTTGTCATAAGTGCCTTCACATTCACTCACATCCTCCACTGATGTTCAGAACTGCAGAAATAAGAAAATACAATGTTCCCAAGCTGGGGTTTACCAGTTCCCTGGATATTAGGGAGGCAACCTCGCTGAGCATTTTTAAGCAAGAGGTTAAAACACATCTATTTCTGTTAGCTTTCAACTTGGCAGTGTCTATCTCTGTCTCTCTGTGCCTATGTTTAGTATTTCATAGTATTACTGTGATCTCATTTTGCATTTTACTTTGCTCATTTTTCTTTTGTCTCTGTTGTAAAGAACCTCAAGTTACATTCTTTGTGAAAAGAATGTTTTATATATAAGTGGCGATGCATTATTATCATAATTTCACCCAATCTGTATAATGATTTTCATTTTACCCTTCAGTGGTTTAGCTATCAGACATACTGTCAGATTAATGTGTGCTTAACTTTGAGGACATGGTGTATCAGTCAGCAAACCTTTCGTAGCATTACTCCTCTTTCTATTTTTGAGCGAGGCGGATAAGGCTCCAGGAGGGAGATGGGTACATATAAAGGTTCATTGATCCCATTTATGCATGAAAATATGCCCCACTGTTAAAATGAGTGAATTTACAGAAACAAAGAAAACGGCACAATTTGCCTTTGAGGGAATGTGTGAGAGAAAGTGGGTGAATAAATGACTGATAGAAATTCATTTAACCTTTATAAAGAACATTAAAGTTGTTTTTTTTTCTTTTAAACTTCAGCCTACCTAATCAAGTCTGCTAATCAGCAAACAATGGCATGAATTGAGTGAATGAGTGTGTGTGTTTATGCGTGTGTGCGTGGGGTGGGGGATGTAAAGAAAGGAGGAATGAAGCAGGGCGAGACCCCCTAAAACTCTGCAGCCTCTCAGAAGCCACACATTTAATGCATATTGCGTCTGCTTTAAATTACTCTCATGATCACATCGAGAGACGTGTGTGCGTGCGTGTGTGTGTGTGTGTGTGTGTGTGTGTGTGTGAGTGAGTGCGTGTGTGTGTGCGCGCACTGACCACACTGCGTCAAAACAGGTCCGTGCGTAAATCTGGAGCACATCCTCTACTTACGCTGCTGTTCTGCCCGGACCAGTGCACCATCGCCTGGTTGTGAGCCGTGTCCCCGGCCAGCGCGAATGTCGAACTCGTGAGCTGAAACTCCTCCTGGTCCGAAAACGGAGCGTCCTCCCCGCCCTCGGCTCTGAATCCGGACCAAGTCTCTGCGCTCCTGGCGCTCCGCGTCCGTCTCCATCCGGCCCCGTCGGCGTCCCCGCTCGCCGTCACATCGTCCTGCGCCCCATTTTCGCCGTAAAATCGGCTCTCGTCTCCGTCCCCGGTGCTATTTTCGGCTTCGTCACCGGGAGAGAGGGCATCCGCGCGTGAAACACTTGGAGGAAACACTTCGGGGTGGGAAAGTTTTTGCTGGCCGTCCAACGCGTCCCCCCGTAGACAACTTGCGTTATTTCCCCCTGACCGCGGCTGCACTTTGGATGAACTTTCTCCGCGCGCCGTTAATCCCGCAGCGTCGGTCTCTTCGTCCCCTCCGGCGGCGGGCTCTGCGTCCGGTGACCCCTCCGTATATCCAACCAATCCCCCGACCGGAGCCTCGCCGAAATGAGTCAAATCCAGCGCCGGGGAGAGTTCCCGGGGAGCCGCCGAGGTTGGCGGCAGCTGGCACGAAGGGATGCACCTCACCTCCGCCTCTGTTCCGCCCAGGAGGGAAGTTAGGGTGAAGAGCCAGATCCACTCAGACAAAAGGAGAAAAAGGCAGTGACCGAGGCGCGTCTCCATTCTGCGTGAATCCCCAGTCCGGGCGCGTTAGAAACATATCAGTCTCACTCCTGAGCGTGTGTCTGTCATCACCTGGTAAAGTGGAGTCCGCGAGAGCACTGTGGGGAGGTGCGGCAGCGCGCGGACAAGTGCTCCCAAGTACTGATGCAAACGATGCATCAGAGGAGGAGCTGGAGGCTGAGTCCTGGACGAGAGGGGAGAGGGGCCCGTACCCCCGCATCCTCATCTCAACCTGGATGGGGAGGAAGGAAAAAAAAAAAAGACAGCAACAGCAACTGGGCTGTAATCTTAATTAAGTTATATTTCTATAGCAGCACGTGCTCCCAAGGGTTTTTTTTTTCAACTTAGTTTTTGATCAGCAGTGTGCCAGATACTGTGCCGCCATTAAATATCACACGGGATAATCATATAGGTAATTACGCCTCGAATTGAAACTATCTGAGAGGTCTTTAGATGTTGGGGTCCCAAGGGGCGAAGTCCAGAACCATTATATGGTCTGCCTCTGGTGGTCTTTGCATGGAAATGTTCCTGACAGGGGCCTTTATGGAAGATACAATGAGGCTTTGCGTTTTCCATTAACACAGGCCTTGGTAATCAATTAACAGGATTGCCTGTGTTCACTGTCAATTATGCCATGCAGGTAATGACTCTGTTGTGGCCCGCCTGTGAAATGGCTTGGAAATTGTTTCACTTATAGGCAGCACGCCTGCATTATGCATTCAACACAGCTGAATGGAGAAAATGCATATTCCACCAAAATTTTAGCCAGTGTTTTTTGTGCCCTTTTCTCAGGTTAATGGAGGGCTGTCTGACTGAAAATAATGAGAAGGATTCAAACCAGAGGTGAGCGAGTAATCATTTTTCTCTATCAGCCCCTTCTGGTCCCTGCTGTTGTATGTAAGTGCAGAGGAGTATGCAGGTGCCATGGCAATAACTGAGACCCCATTATGGCCACGCAATGCAGACACTCTGGAATATATTGTTATATTTCTCTATACTTTGGGCTTTGTTCCAGTCAGCTAATGGTAAACCATTAGGAGAACTAGAGCCTGTCCAAACCCTGTGATTAGATTCTATTTCTGGGTAACATTTAGTCAATAGGATGAGGATGCTGTTGACTGGTGACTGATGCCGAAGAGACTCCCTATATTGAGCTGTGTTCTCCCCATCGCTCTGAGCTGCGACGTGATCCTGTTCCACATACGGGTCAACTGCACAGAGACGTCTTTCATTGGCAGCCATTAGTGATGCAGTGAGCAAGAGCTGTCTCAATCTGTTTCAGTTAGCCCCCACCAGACAAGGGGAAACCAGTCTATAATGCAGATTGATGGCTGACTGAGAATTTCAATCATGGAGAGCATTGGCTAAAAAGCCCAAGTCTTGACTGTAATGCAAACCTAAAGAGCACAGCGTGACCACGACAGTGCAGAGGATCTTTTTAAAAAAGTAATGCCTTCATGTGTGCGGTACCTTTATGAGTTTTTATATATATATATATATATATATATATATATATATTTTACTTGCTGTGTCTGGGATACATCTGCAATGACATTGCGGAGTGATTATAATGGATTTTTGGCTGACCTGTCCGCTCAGTTTAGACATGGATGGTTGTGCACAGGCTGTGTTCGTCTGTTGTTCGCTTTTTGATACTTTGTCGAGAGTTGTTTGTAAATTTCTGCAGCAAAAAAAATAATTAAATAAAAAAAGATGAATGCCAACAAATTAATGTTTTCAAGATCAATTCATGATTATTTTCTCAGTTCACTCTTTAAATGTCAGAAATGGGTAGAAAATCACAATTTCCCAGGAAATAACATTACATCTTTAAATAACTGTCTGTATCTGAAAAAGGTTCAATTTACATTTACACTGCATAGCATTTGGCATGGCTGCATGTAAAAATTACTTAAGTAATGAATCAACTCATTTTCTGTCCATTGACTTATAGACGGGTAGACTTGGTGTTGAAGCTCTGGGTGAAAGTATTACTTCTCTTTTTATTGATAATGTAATTTTCTCTTTGAAGCCACACTCTGAGGAAGAAGTTGGGTGAATGTTGTTTTATTTATATTTAGAAGTTGCATGTTAAAATAAAACCCCTGTAACAAAAGTACAAGCAGACTTTGGGAGGTGTAAAGTGCGCATTAAAAATCAAACATCCATCATGGATCTTTCTGACTTGTTCACAGACTTTAAATTTCACTGTGCAAGATGACAAATTTCTGGACTGACGTCTCAGAGCACATTTGTGTGCACAACATGGCAACTGAGTGGAATCATTGTCTTTCGACAGACAAGATTGCTGCTTTGCCGCCTGTCACACAGACTGAATACAAACTGCATTATGCTCCCTGAGCTCATGCGTCTACGATGGAAACTTGTGAGCAGTCAGTGTGAGAAGCACACAAAGGAACGAGGTGACGGTGATCCATGTTGCGTGATTATTCAGTGTTTTTTAATTTAATAGAACTCGGTGGAAGAAGAAAAGAGCTCTGTATAGACCATCTCTGAAACTGGACCTTTTCCACACTGATGTCTGGTTCACTTTCACAACTGTCCTAATTACTCTGGTGCTCATAACAGTGAAAAAAAAAGAAAGAAAAAAAAACAGAAAGACACTCAGGACATTATTCATACACGGTGCATTGTCTCGCCCCTGTGCTCCTGCTCAAATGCTAACATCTGCCTTCAGTGGTGCTTAGCATTGAATATAAGCAGCAGTACGTGTATATGATAAAAGCTCCACACAGTTGCCAGAGAAAAGTCTTTTTTAAGCATTCAATAATTATCCGCACCTAATCCTGTTTGAATAGGGAAGAAGTGGGAAACATCTGTGCAGGCATTGCAACATAGCTTCTTGCAGATGTGTTACAGAGGCACTCAGGCCAAGTTAGACGGCATTAAGGTAGCAATGGACACCTGAGGCATCCACTTCAATTAATGCTGAACACACCTCTGGGGCACCAGGAGAGAAAATCTCCTTTGCAAATAATGATTTCAATTACATTATTGAGATACGGAGAAATACAATACAGGCAGGAGGTTAAGTGCTCCGACCACTGTGAAATGCTGCAGGGTTGTATCCGTTTAGCACACATCTTCAACTTACTCTTTGGACTTTGTGATACAAGATTTGCAGTCAATATAGTAAAGTGGTGAAATGACACTGAAAGACATACATTGTCATAAAGAGATTTCTACAGATACATATTAATATCTAATTAACAGAAATACAGTTTCTACCGGTGTCATTCACTACTACTTCATTAACCTTCAGCACTCCATTAATCTTTATCGTTCTTCCATAGATTTCCATAGTCTTCCTTCACCCGTCAGATTCTCCCTCAGTGCAGCTCAGGACAACAACAGCAGCCTGCCATGATCTCAAAGTCACATTAATCCACATTTAAAAGAGCTCATTCTCCACACAATTTGATAATAAATTAATGTTTCCAGCTACAGGGCATAAATTTATCCTCGTTTCACTTTTGCCAAGAAGCTAAAATGCACTGATGTAGCATGACCTCAGCTCAACTACAAATTAGTGTGGTAGGTGTGAGCACATTATCGGCCTGACCTGCTTGTAAGATTACAAGAAATGTAGCCTAGAGCGCCAGGAGGGAACATTTTCTACCGTGAGCAGAATGATGGTAAAATATAGCCAAGTATGTATTTTGGATGGTTAGGGTTGTTTGATTTCATTTCAAAGGGAACTTTTAAAACTCTTTACAGTACAAAGAAAATAATAAAAATCATCGAGTGGTGAACTAATGAGACGGTGCAGCTTACAATAAAAATAACTGTGAGAATGGTTTCGTAAATGACATACTTCTCTATCTTGTTTGTCACTAATTTGTCCTCTAAGATATGTTTATGTCATATTAAAAGTTTCACATTATGCATCCAATAAAGAGTCAGTTTATTATGCTTTAAATTACCTGCAAATATTAGAGGTAATGCAGACTCTAATAAGCACTTGGCACTAAAGAGCAAGTATAGCAAATTGTACCACAAGGTATTCATTATTCACAGCATCAGTGCTTATTGGAAATGTGTTTATGTCTGTTATTTTTGGCTTTGGTTTATTGTAGACAGACACAAAGTTGTGCTATACCTGAATGTGTTTGACTGCAGAAAGACAAACAAGGTTCAGTGCAGAATAAAACCACAAGTTTGCCTTGTAATGGTCTACCACAAAGTGTGTATTGTGGTAATGAGTGCTGTACCAGGTAGGCTTCTTTTCTTTTCTTTTTTTAGTGCCAACTTCGCAATGACATAATGAAAAGCTTGTTAAATAAAATAAACTACAGTAATGCAGCCTGGAACATATTTAATATTTCTTTGTTCCCACTAAATGAAAAATGTTTACTTTAATTTAATTTTCCATGCCATAATATGAGCCTATTTAACAACTAAATGCCATTACTTTTGCTTTATTGAAAACAATACACTTGAAACAGTCCATCCACACCTTCCATTAAAATAAAACAGCCTATCTTTTTAATTAATATCCCACTGGTCTGCACTAATGGATTGATTTTGCCCAGCATTATGTCCCAGTTTAATATTCTGTGAAAGAGATGTTCTTAAAATGTTGTTTTCTGTAAACCAGCAGTCAGATGATACAAGTTTTCTCTGTGTGAGCCAATTGTTATTTTGCAGATTCATTTTTTTATATGCCGCCCGAAATAAAAGCTACGAAAAAGTAATTCATAGAAGATGCTTCTAGACTGGAGGTAAAGTTCATTTTAGGGTAACAAATTCACAAAAGTTAGCATGTATTGGACCAAGGTGTTATTGCTCTTTATAAAAATGGACACCATGGGAAATGATGGCGATGTGATTCATCCCTTTATTAGATTAACAAATTTGATTCCTGTGGGGTGGCGTCGGGTGATAGGCGGGAGCCCCGAAAGTGGAAAAAGAAAAATAAACCAGAACCTGTAGTTGAGGGCATCCTGGCTGTAAACATTAATATCTGAGAGAAATATTGAAATGTTGGCACAGTGGGCCTGAAGTTTTCCTGAAGCAGCTTGTAATTAAAACTTTGAGAAGTCCATCATGTCCATTTAAAGTCTGTGTTGTAGTGACAGAAGTCTGGGCACCCTGCTGAAGATTTCCTCATTAAAGTGATGTCTTTTTTCTTTTTGACCTGCCCACTTTAGAGATGATTACAGCCGTTTGCGAGTAAAGAGGGAGGGAGAGAGGGATTTAGGAGATCTGAAGTCATAGCCACACATGAATACTCTAAGTGACCTGGATAAATATGTGCTGTTTCATAAATATGCAAACCCGATCCTCATCCTTCCGCTGGACAAGTCAAACAATTGTCAGCGCAGTCAGAGGCAGGGTTTATATTCATGACAGCAGCGGAGGCACAGCTGTGACGCACAGACGTGTAATTATCAATCATAGACGTTACCACTCAAACTGTTTCCTCAATTTGCAAATGACAAGAGTCATAAAATTCAGTGCTCTGTGGTCGTATTGATTACTGAATGATAATTATTATAATTACTGTTGTAAAAATTACTTTGACATATTCATCAGATGAAAATCCACCCATTTATCTATCTATCTATCTGTCCGTCCATCCATCCATCCATCCATCCATCCATCCATCATCTTGAGGTATATTCCCTGAAAATTTGGCAACTTCACCTCCTTGTACTTAGTTAAGGTTAAGGGGTCTTTGTTGTCATGGTTACTGCAATAAGCACATGGTTAAGGTTATAGAACGGCCGTGGTCACGGTTTAATAAAAGACATTGACTGTCGGTTGGAAATAGGAAATGAAGATCGGCCTGCCGTGTTTCAGTCTGGTGTTCTGTGGACCCATCCATCCAGCCCAACCTCCTGAACGTCAACAAATGAAGTTTCGGGACACTGACTGAGATGGCCGACTGCTGTTCGTCTTCTTGGGAGGACAATCTCGCTTATCTGCTTTCTTGCAGAGTTAGATGAGAGGATCAATACCACTCTTGCGTCTGAGTGGTAAATATGAAGAAAGCAAAAATTAGATCTAACATGTTAAATAGTGAACTTTAGCGGTGCTGTTGGTTGCCGTCTGTTTCATTTGGACAGATGTTTCCAGTCTTCCCACTAAGCCAAGCTAAATGTCCGCTGCCTGTCGCTTCATATGTACAAACTCAGCAAGAAAGCAAATACATTTATTCCTCAAATTATTCCTCTAAACTTGGTTTACGCACCCTTTGGTTGCAGCTTAGCATCATGTGCTTGTCTTCTACTGTGCTTCTCTCTAACTTAATTAGTCATGTGAGAAAAAGAGAAGGTCATTTTTGTTGTTTAGCATACAGATAGAAACTTTAGGACACAGATCACTAGCTTCATATGCTAGCCGGTAACCACTAATGAGGTCAGCACAGCCTTTCCTTAGTAGTCTAAAGGCCACGGCAAACTTAAAAACACTGAACTTTGCACAATAACAAGGGAGCGAGGAGGGAGCGGGAACTCCCACACGGTGCATCAGTAATTCACAAAGTGAAATATTTCATCCTGCAGAGGACCCCTCTTATTTTCAGGAATGTCATTTTTGAGTCGTGTGAAAGAGCTGGAGAGAGACATCCTTCCAGACATCAATTATTAACTAAAGCTTATATCACAACCTCATAGATCAAAACAGCAAGCTTGTAAGATACTAGGGGGCATCTCATATATTTAGCGCTGGCAGAGAAACACAAACCTAAGACAGAAAGGTTAGGCGTTTGAAATCTGATGCGAGCTCACGAGTCTTTGTAATTTCCCTGACAGGTACACGATATGGCACAGGAACACTGTAGGGTATGTGAGTCTATCTTTGTACTCCTCCATCAGAGGCAGAGGATTTTGCACCACCACAGAATAGGGTTCCTGTGAAAATGAATATTTTATGATATTGCTACCAGGCTATGATTGGTAGCATAAGAGTAGATTTGCATTCCAAACTGCCTGTTGTGCAAAAAAAATTCATCATTACCAACCTCAGATAAGTCTTAATGTACCCAGCAGTCCAAAAACATGTGGTGTGGTGTTTTGTTTTGTCTCCCCTGAGGTTAAAAACCACAAGGCAGGTAAAAATATTTACCCTAGGTTAAAAGCCCACAATTCCCTGACTCATTACAGCCATATTTAGCACCATGAAGACTGGATTTCAGCTTATGCCCTCTTCCATTCTGCTGCTACTACTGATGATAAAAAGACTTTTCCCCTCCTCGTGGCTGCTTTTAATCATGATGAGATACAGTTGCCATAGTGTTTTTATTGTATACTTTCAGCTGACAAAAAAAATCTATTTTTAGATTCTCTTTAATGCACTGCATGAAATTTTATCTAATGTTTCTGGCAGCTTCCCATTGGTAGTTAAGGCATCTCAGAGTTGAGGCCCTGTTCTGTTTCAGGAACTGTTGCAAAACAAAGACATTAGAGGTGAAATGAATAATGTAGAGTCATTTCTCAGTAAGAAGTCTGGACACTTGCCTCAAGGGGTGCTGCGTCACTCTCTAAGCCCCTGTAACCTATATTTGTTTGAGTCGGTTTTAACAGCCCATCGGGGAGCAGAGTTTTCCAATACAACGAGCTTGCCACATTAAAACAGATGATTCATCTTTGTCCTTGCGCTGTGATGCAAAAATGAGATACAGTATGCTTATACACACAATGTACCTCTAAAGTTATTTTAAATTTGTTTTTATATGTTCTTGGTTTCCCTCACGGATATAGAAAGCGCTTTGTCACAGAATCTGGTAGAAGCAAAGCTTCTGAATTCATATCTGTGAAAAAGTCTAAAGCAAAAATAGCCTTGCTGCCTCTGCATTCCGAAGCCCTCCTCAATCCTGATCCAAAGAGCCTGTCACTCTCCACCTTGTGACACAAACAAACTGGAACCACCTCAGGTACTCGATGCTGATTTGCATTTTGTATCAAGTTCCTTGGTCCGAAGCCAGCATGAGCATAAAAAGCTCTGTTCCCCAGACATGTAGGCCCTGATTGAAACTGTAGGCAGAGTGGAGGCTCTCTCTGTGTGCTCTCTATATAGAGAGCTCATTAGTTGGAGAGACCTGTGTGCATTGTTCCAAGTCTGCAGAGTCAGCGAGGGAGCCACTCATCACTCCGCGCAATCCAGACTCCTGCACATCTGGTCTGGCAGCGTCAGGGTGACCTGCACGCACACACAGGCACACATGCACATGCAAATGTTGGCATAGACGCAAACATAAACATTCACCGGTGCACAAAGAGTGCTCTGATACCCAAATGCATAATCTCCTGGCTGATCATGCATGCATTGTGTAGCCAAAGCTCCCACAATAAACAGCATTGAAACGTAAAAGATTTTACATATTTTACCTCCTCCCACCACACACACACATGCACACACACATCGCCACACAACCATTGTCCTGTATTGCCTGTGACTTACTGGCCATTTTACACCCGGCTGAGGTGGCCACCTCAAGCGCTGACCCTGCACTGCAGCTCAGGGACGCAGGTACAGCATTTGGCAGCACTTCCCTGAGAATCCCCAAGCACAGAGGGAAACTGTGCTGTCAATCTCCACTTATGAAGGTTTTACTTTAGTGGCTTGAAGGTCTAAAATGCACTACTCCTTTCATATAGGTCAGTCCCTTCACGGTCCCACTGCAGACCTGCTTTACTACACTCTCGCTGCAGCTGTGTGTGCTCATATTTACAACACTTTGGAAGGGTGAGTCAGTAGGAGGAAGTCATCTGCATTCAGGTGACTGTCATGAATGGCATTTGAATAAAGAGAAAATGAAATAAATCTATTCCACAGCAAGGGAGAGGGCATACCTCTATTGAGAACATGTCAGTGTGCATTCTATTGACAGACTGGTTTTATCTGACTGCGTTATTTCCAAGACCCGCTGAGCAGGGAGTGGAGGAAGAAGTTGACTAAGAAAACTGAGAACAATAGAGCGGGAGACCACATATCGAGTATCTATACCAGTATAAAAGAAATATACTCACTGGACCCATGGCTGCCATTTCAAAAGACAAAATTAATCAATGGAGTTCACGGGAGGAGCTTTCACATAATGGTACTCACAGAGAGCTGTCATTTAAGAATAAAACCGGCATTAGAAATCAATACTTTTGAATTTCTTTCCGCTTCCCATGCCACTGGCAAGATGTGACAGCGTCTGCCTCACAGCGTGGCCCTGGAGGTACAATGAGCCTGCCATGATTCAGATGTGGTGTGAGTGGCAGATAAGGCAGTTGTATGATCACAATGGAGAAAAAGTTTGACATTTTGGGAAATGCAGTTATTCATTTTCTTGCTGAGAATTACGTGAGAAGATCGGCATCTCTCTCCGTTTGTTACCAATGGACCTGCCTGTCTGCGTCCAAATGTAGCAAAATCCACATTGTGTTATGTTTGTTTAATCTGCGTAGCAGTGGTTCGTCGTTTCTACTACTACTTTTTTGTTACTGAGATTAAAAGCAGGTATGAACACACTTTTAGTGAACACTAGTTTGTGAGATCTCTGAAATTACTTGACGCCATTTTTCCTCCACACATTGCTCATTGTCTCCTGTCAGATAATAATAAATGGAGGCGCAGCACTTCGAGGAAACAAGAGCAGCACTCTCACATTTCTTTTCTTAGTCTCCCCGTTGTAAAATTTCCTCCTGCTCTCATCTGAGCTGTGCAGGTCTCCTACCAGCTTACAATAGGCAGGTATGATTTGCGACTGGTCTACATTATCTGGCAGCAGACAGCAATTTCAGGAGGGGTGTTTAAGCGGCTTGGGCAGATGTGCTTTAAGGATTAGACCACCTTTGATCCAAACATGTCCAATCCATCAACACAATGCTTTACTTCATATATTTTTCTGGATTATTATCAAGCTTAATATTATCTTTGTTAGACACTGAGAGCAACTTCAGATAGGTATTAACAACTGTAAATTGTATTCCCAGGCTGTCACAACACCTCTTCAGAAAACTGCTAATTGGGAAGACTCAGCCTATTCTCAGTAGCCAAGAAAGAGGAAAAAAAAGAGAGACAAAGAAAAGAAGAAAAGTGCGAGACTTCGACGTCCCAGGCTCGACTGTCATAGCACAACGTGCCGCTGCTCCTCTGAGATTTGCCTCTGTGAAAAGCACACACAAAGGCTTGCAGACTTCTCAGTTGAGTTTTATCGGAGGTGTGAGAGAAGAGAGAGTTGTCAAGGCCATCAGAAATGTATTCACAAACCTTGTGTAGGTTCAAATTAATCTGTGTGAGGAGTCGTACCGTGACGTCAATAGACTCTCTATTTATGGAAGCATCAGTATTCGGTGTGAGAGTGATGACACTGATACTTAATTTAACTGCATGACCTCATCATTATCCGGCTTTCACTCCCTCGACTTTGTTGTGAAAGACTGAAATAAGAAACATGTCACAAATGAGCTACAAGCATCTCACATGGGAGGCTATCAGAGTTTGGTGGCTTCTCTGAACATTTTTGATGTGACAGCATTGGAAATATTGCTGCCATCAAAGCTACAAATTTTGGGGCAAACTCTTCCTAATGATGAATTGCAGCAAATCTTGTGGTCCATACACTTGTGGACACTAAAACAGTACAGAGGCCTATGTGACTTAAAAGTGAGCCTCCGAGTGTATTTCTAAATACCATAAACATAAAAAGGCATCCATCTTCATTTGGGTCTTAATTCAAAGAACTCTCACCCCCTCTGATCCAGAATGTTCAGACACCTGTTAGCTGTGATTTTTTTGTAGAAGAAGGTGGCACTAAGTGAAGCAGAGTGCAGCTTTGAAGTAGCTATTTGCCCCCGCAGTAAAAACAGCAGAATTTTATCCGTTTGCGGGAAATGTTCTTTATGAAGGGGCTTTGAAAACTTGCATGCACTAAGTTAGCTTACATCTGATAAAAACAAGAATCTAAGAGAAAAGCCAGTCATGTGGTTACTGGAGACACACAATCCATACTTATATGTTTTATGTATGGAAATGGAAGGTCCAGCAGGGGTTAACCTCTGAATGCACCAAGAAATATTCCCATTCTCGGACTTGGAGTGACTGTTTTCAAACTTTTAATGTGAAATGAAATAATTAAAGACAACATGTCTAAACTCTCCATTCTGAGAGGAGCTGAAACTTTTATGAGCACCATCCAGTTTTTTGAAGCCTGACGTAGGAAGCTGAGCCTTCTCTGTGGCACACTTTTCAGACTTCATAAATAAAATATGACGTTCACATGGGTGTGCTTAAGCAACAAAAAGAAACGCTGTCTGGGTTGTTCTACAATGATTTCAAATATATCTTTTGTGAAGAAAAGAAAAGACACACAAACATTGTCATTGTCCCTTTCACAGTATATATTTTCATGATCATCATCAGCATCTGGGAGGATATTGCCCTGTAGTGAGGAAATCAATCAAAACTGAGGTTTCTTAAGGTTCTGATCTCATTAGTTTTGTAAATGAGAGTCCTAACGATGGTTTAATTGCATTGTGATGCAGTCAAAATTGATTCA
This sequence comes from Terapon puta, assembly GCA_028564955.1. Taxonomy (NCBI): domain Eukaryota; kingdom Metazoa; phylum Chordata; class Actinopteri; order Centrarchiformes; family Terapontidae; genus Terapon; species Terapon puta. Next base: position 14,312,918 of record JAOXYL010000039.1, read on the forward strand.
TTTGTTTGTTGAATTCCAGGCCCGTGGTGGTTTTGATAAAGCCATTTAAAGATGGGTAACCCATCAATTACGCACATAAAGGTATCAGTCATAGCAGCTGTCACACACTGTAAGTCATGACGGACAATAACATAGCTAACACGATGCTAATTATGAGCTGTTTAAAGACCAAGGTGAGTTTGCTTTTGTGTGTGAATTACCCACATTACACCCATGCGTGATAGTGGTTCGTATTTTTAATTACAACATAAAAACAACAGGCATTCACACCCTGCATTGTAAAGGGGGAAATATCCATTCATTAAAAATGCGGTTGATGGAAAAGTATATCTATGTAGTGCTGATGTGCAATAGCAAATATGTTTCTTCAATGTTAAATGCATTCACATAGATATCACAGAGGTGGCTGACCATCTGGAGCAATGTGACCATGTGCACCTGGGGATCAATTCATCAGCCCCATGATTAAAGGAGGAACCAATCTACTCCTGAGTCGCAGCCTCCCCATATGCAATTTAGCCTCATTAGTGGTTCTATAAATGATAAGTTGGTAGTCATACAGTGTTGTCCAATTCTGTATTGTCATACAACTGAATCCTTAACTGGAACCATGAGATTCAGAATTTTCAGTTTTTTTAGTGAAATATTCCGTCAGCTTTTGGATGAATTGCTGTGAAATTTAGTACAAACATCCACATTCCCCTTTAGGATAAAATGTAATAACTTTGGATTATCTCTGTTAGTTATATAAGTTATATCCTTGAAGATTTTGCAACACCTGTGGCAATAATCAGTAATTGCAGGTATATTTTGGGACCTCACTTCAGTTTCATTTTCATCGTCTGTTGTCATTGATCTTGTCTTCGTTTGTTCAGTAGTAGTGACAGTTACCTTGCAACTCTTGCAGAAAAAAATACACTTGATTCACAGGTGGATAGTAGAGCAAATTGAAAATCAGCAAGACTGATTTTTATGGGAAAGGTACCACTGGCACCGGGGTCATAATGCTGCAAATCCAAGGGCTTTTATCAGTGGGTCTCAAACTCATCACAAGTTGCATTCATCTGGTTGTTGTTGTTATTTTATTGGAAATGTTCAAGATTAGGATTCAAAATTATATCCTTAACCAAAGTGCTTTTGTTTCCCAAACCTGACCAAACACACAGGACTGAGTATTCATTGTTAAGATTATGCTCTTTCTATGCCGACCATTTACCCAACCATTTCCCTAGGACTTTCATGGGGTACAAAAGCTCATGTTGCCTGCTAACATCATCCATGCAGTAGTAACATTTCTTTCCTAACTGTATCTGGCAAAGCAAATAAGTACATTTCGAGGAGACAGAGTTGATTTTTCAAATGGAGGACACTCCATTTCAGACTGTGCTGAGTTCATACAGTCTGCTTCAGACTCCTCATTGGATATCTATCACCATGAGGCCCCTGTTTTGGTGATACTAGAGTACAGTGAAAAGTGCATAGTTCCTCCTTTGGCCTGTGGGATTTAATCCACCTTTAACCTACAGAGCTGTGCGGCGTTTGAGTACCACTGGGTATCCTACTGTTTGTGTGTCACTTTTTGATTGCCTCTGAGGAGCAAAGAGGCGACCTGACTCATTAAAAATTAATGTATCAGAGGGAAAAAATCAATGGTTACAACAATAGAATACATTTAGTGTGGACCCTGCAGTGACATCAGGGACATCTCAGTCAGCAGCGATATGATGAACTCATTAAAATGATTGAAGTTGGTCTTCAAACAGCTAGAGTTCAATTCCCGGGACAGCAGGCTAACATGAATCAGCGCCAAGATACTGAAGTCATGACCTTAATTCTTTCATTTAACTGTGTTGGGCTTTGATAATGACAATGACAACCTAGACCACCACGTACAGCACCCAACCCTGGGCAATATTTCATGGACCAAAAAGGCTTTCATTTCCATCTATTACATTCATTATTGTGAGTTATAGGTACAGATCACCCCAGGTTTCTGCAGAACCTTTTTTTTTTTTACACGTTTCCCTTTCCAGTTTTTAAAAAAGGAGAGTGCAGAGGAGGCTATGTATAAAAGGTGAGGTAAATACAAGGTTTAATAATACAGTCTCTTTCTGGAGTGAGCATTGAGTCAATGAAAAAAAGGCAGACACACTACACACGCCAGCACACTGCGTCAATAAATGTCCAGTCTGTAAAAACAGGCTTTTGAGATGTCAATTAAAAACAATCCACATTGCTGACCAACTCAATATCAGAACGAAAGATCACTCAAAGTATTTTCCTGAAGAAAGTTTGGTTTGACCCAGGCATTTAAAGACATTAGATGACAGAAATACGTTTATCCATAGCACCTTCAAACACCAAAATAATTCAAGGTGCTTTGTTTAAGACATAGAAAGGTATAAAAGACTTATTCAAATATAAATTGATAAGCAAGAAAGAAAAAGGTAGACATACAAATATGTAAATGCATGTTCACAATGATAATGCCAACATGTTAATGCTAAGCATGTATACTGTTTACAATGTTCAGCATCTTAGTCTAGCTTACAGCTGAGACAATGGGACGTCTTTAGTTTTACAGATGTTTGGTAGATGTTTGGTCTGTGTACAGTCCCAAATCTGTGATTTTGCAAAGTATACCCATAGCAAGCCAGCCAACTGTACATGATAAGAAAAGGGATACTTGTCTTGTTGAGAGGTTGTGATCCACTGCTATCCACATCTAACTAAAACTTCCCCCCAGGGACAATAAAGTCCAACAAGGAGTCTTTCTTGGTTTGTTCTTCGATTGTCTTGACAACCATAAACCCGACTGATTTCACTCGTGGCAGGTGTGTTGCTGAGAGCCCAAGGAAGCGCAGTGTGAAGTGTGAAGTTGTTCGGATGAGCAGTTCTTCTGAAAGCTGCAAGCTGCAGAGAACAAAAAGTCGTCCTCATCTACACAGGCACATTTTCACTGGGAACTGCACTAGTTTTATTCATTTGTCTTTAAAAAAAAACAATATTAACAAAAACACAAAATGAGCTAGCCACTGTTTAGCAGTGTAGCTACCTGTAATAGCTAGAGTCTGTCCTACTGGTGACACAGACCCTCAGCTGTGGTATGAATGGAACCAAATGGTTTGCAGATCCAAAACTGTCCACAGACAAGCAATGCAAGTATGTAGGGGGCTTTAGAGAAAGGGACATCTTGGCCCGATGATAGCCTTGTATGAAACACCAGGGAATCAAAGTTATTCTATCTGCACAGCTAAAATCATGATTACTTTCTCTGCAAAGAGGTAGGCTGAACTGATATATGGCTGCAACACTAGTAAAGGTGAGTCATTGTGTGACACATTGCAGCTCTCTCCTGTTCTCTCCTGCAGAGCTCCACTGGTGAGGAAGAGGTGCTAGCAGGCTTCTGTAATCAAATTCAGTCTGACTTGTGTACTGCTGTTGCCTATGCAACTTTAAGAAAACATTAAATATTACAGTGCAGTTACAGCGCAGCACGAGATATAAATAAATAGTCCCGGATTTAATTGAAAGAAAGGCAGCGCCAAACAGAAATGTTGTTGGAGCTGGAGCCGTTTCCTGGGACTTTGTTCCAGATATGTGATGCATAACAACTGAATGCTGCGTCTCCATGTTTAGTTTTGACTCTGGGGACAGAAAGCACAGATGCCTGTCCTACACCACCTGAGAGGGCTGAATGGTTCATAACGCAGCAGCAGACCAGACATGTATTATGGCCCTAAACCATCCAGTGCTTTAAAAAGCAAATAGTAGTATAAAATCAATTCTTTGAAACACAGGAAGCCAGTGCAAAGATCTGGGGGCTAGAGAGACGTGCTGCACTGTCCAACAGCTGCGTTTTGAATAAGCTGCAGCTGTTTGATTGAATTTGTAGAGAGACCCGTGGTCCTTGCTCAACGCCAAGGTGTGTGCCTTTGCATTTTAATGCCATTTGTAGTTTTTGTCGACTGCAGGAGTACTGTACATTGATAAATTAAATGTTGAACAAACAGCCATCTATATTTGCGACTGTCTGAGCTGTGAGCAACACAGATAACAAATATCCATGACATTCACGCACCCATGGTCTGACTTTACTGGCAGTGCATACACCTGTGACAGGATTTCATTATGCGTTGAAATACTGAAAAATGATAGTATATAAAAAATATCTTATTTCGCTGTTGTCTTCAGATACGATATCCAAAACAGTCATGTACAAAAATATGCTGCTAATGTCCCAGAGGGCGTACAGAGTTTTGTGAAAGATGATTGAACATTGTCTGATAGCTCAGATCTATTCACTTTGTGTTGGGTGGAAAAATGCCTCTGAATATATTTTTGTCACTGTAATAATAACCTCATGTCCTGTTCTTTATCCTCTATGAAAAAGCCGTTCTTTTACATTGTGGACCATTCAGCTGCGTCAACAATGAAAACCTCCAGAATATTGATATAGAATGGTTTCACACTTGGTTTAACAATCCTTTCAACATAAGAAAAAAAAATCATTAAGCCTATTCTTTCATTTCCTCTCGAGTGTGTGCAACGCCGTGTTGCCAGAGATGAATTGTATCTGGGAATCCAAACTGTCAGCTGTGGCCAAAGTTAAGTGAAGTTTGAACTCAGGAGACTGTGTTTGCTGCATTCTGCATTGATGGACCCATTCTCTTCCCTAAAAACTACGTGACTCCCTCTCTGCTTTCATCTTTAAAGTTGCATAGGCAACAGCAGAACACAAGTCAGAATGAATTCGATTACAGCAGCCTGCTAGCACCTCCTCTTCACCAGCAGAGCTCTTGTTGGTCAGAACATAAGCTCCCAGCATGAAAGAGCAGGAGAGTACTGTGATGTGTCTCACAACGACTCACATATATACCACTAGTGTTTCAGCCAGATATCAAATCAGACTCTGAAAGTATATAAGTATACACAGTATATAAAAAAAGCATTTTCTTGATGAAATTATCCATCAGTCGATCTATTCCTTGGCTGAAATAGCCAAAGGGTTATAAAGGGATTTCCATGAAGTCTTGTACCAGGTCTCTAGAGGATAAATCAAAGACAACTTGATTACACCCTGATGTGTCATCTAGCTCAACCAGCAGGTCAGAAATTTCACATTTCCTGAAGAAAACATCTCAATGTCCACAAGAGGGACTGAAACAATATACACACAAAACATTCACAGTCCATAGAGAGTGAATCCTAATGATTTTGACATCTGACATTTTTGCGCTTTTGGTTTTTAGTCAAATGTTTCAACAACTGAATAGATTCTGTGAAATTCCCGTCACCCACAGCAGGCATCGGAGTCACTTTCCTCTTTAGGCTAAATAGCAAATGTTAACATATTAACCCATTAGACCAAGATGGTAACTTGACAAACATTATACCTGCAAAATATCAACATGTTAGCTTTATCATTTTGAGCATGTTAGCATTGCTGTGCCTAAGTAACCCCACATAACTGCAAACCTGACTGTGGGCTCTTGTTAAATCAGAAACAGAAACTTGGAAAATAAGTCAGTTCCAACAGACTTAATATTTCCGGTTAACTGTCCTCACTTGGCACCCACGGTGAAAAATGCTGCTATAACAATGGTTTTTTGAAGAAGTACCACTCAAAACACAGCATTAAATTAAGGTTAGATAAGCCATTTATGTCTGTCCCCTCTTTAATAAATGCAACCCAGAGCTGAGGGCCTCTGCTACAGTAACATTATAACCATGTCAAGGGCCACCGAGGGATCAAGTGCAGGTGCAAGTCGCATATATGCTGGTGATGCACACATATAGCTGAACAGTCTGAACATTCTCCTCAAGGAACTAAGAGAGAAAATAAACAGAAGACAAATGCACAGGAGTTTTTTTTTTTTAGTAATTGCCTCTGCAGGAACACCTAATCTAAGACTGAGGCATCTGTTTATTCAAATCATGGTGGAGAGGACACTGTGCAGCAAATAAGTCTAAAATATTCTTTTTCTATCAAGTGAGACCGTGCCGAAAACAGTTTTTGATCTCTCAGATATGAATCCAAATGACCAGACGTGTTATGTGAATAACACAGCGTGGTATTTCAGATCACAAATACTTTTGTTCCTTTGAAAGAGCCCAGGAAGATCAAACAAATAACTGGGCACTCTGGGGACAATAAAAAGGTAACAAATTACGCAGTCTGCGAGAAAAGCTGCTCCACAGATCTGAGCATTAAATGCCTCCTCGTCATTGTTTTACATTAGAAAGTTCTCACATTACTCTTACAGCTAACTTATATGGCATATCAAAGTATTACAGCTCTCAGGGGAGTGATCATCCACATCATCATCTCAGTCATTAAAAGTCAGTGAAAGTAACTTTTAATGACATGTTCCCTTGTTATTCTACTAGAAATAACTAGAAAATAATTACGTTTTAAAACCCTATGGTAGAGACCATCTACTGACCTAGAAAATATAGAAAGTTTCTCAGACTGTTAAATATTTATCTCAAATCAGCTCTCTTATTACCTACGCTAACAAGGTTATGTCTTTGCCTCTTAGTTATTATGTCCTATCAGATATCTCAAAATGTATGAATGGATTTACATGATATTAGCTGGACAGGTGGGCCTTTAGCCAAAGAACAATTGATTACATTTTGGGAGTGCTCCAGGTCTGGGATTTCCACCATTAGACAGTTGCTGTTTTTAATCCATAACTATGAATTTAAGGCAGATAGAGGCTTGATTCCAAATGCTGCGGGTATGTTTGCAGGATCGAGGAATCAATTCGACTTAGAAATGACACAATGGGAGCGATCTCTCTGGGTGAATTTGTTATAGGTTTTGGCGGAGCTTTGCAGTTCCGAAGTCCCTCTCAGTTTGATACTGCTAAGTCTGATGCCTCTGTGAGACTGGGCTTCAGCCAGGTTCAGAGAACTGCCGGACAAGAAAATGATGATCACAGGAGGGGATATGCTTTTAATGCTTCTCGTTTTAATGAAGTTTGCCTTCCTTTCTTTACCGCTGCCTCCTGATTCTTTGCAGGAGTGGTAATTGCCTTAAAGGGATTCCGAGGCAGTGCAGTACTCAGTGAGTCTTAGATATCCATCTATGCCTCTGTTCCTGGGGTAATTAAGGTTTGGAGCCACCTCAAGAGATATTGTGGCTGCTCAAACTGGCCGTCTTTTGGCAATCTGTGGCATAGAGGGTGGGAGGGGGGCGATTTGACGACAGGCTTAGCCGGAGTGCTAGAGGTGGGAAAGTGCCTCATATCCTCCTGAGTGAACCTGTCTGAGTGCATTGGTATTGTGTGGAGTGACAGAAGCATAATTGTTTAAAGAAAGGGGTTATTTTTGTCCTCATTATGGTGCTGCAGAAGGAAATTACACTATATCTGCAACAACCATTAGGCTACCTTGGGTCATTTTAAGCAGTGAGTCCTCTACCATTCAAATATTAATGCTATAGTGCTCTCTGTTGTCAAGCAAATTACCTGGAGCACACAGGTAATGAATCCCATTATAGAAGTGAATAGCTTTTTTCCCACTATTTCCAGATACTGTGAGGCAAAGCATAATATACACAGAAAAATGATAGAAAAGGAAAGATGAGAATTATGCTATCATTTATGATAATATCAATAAAGAACAAAATGTATCTATAATTAAGGAAGCTGCGCCTCCCAGTTGGCTCCATCACGGCCACAACAACAGTTAATTGCTTTGTGCCTGAGACAGCCTGCTCAAGTACTTGGGAATTTGGTCTGACAGCACCCTGTACTTCTTCCAGCATAAAGTGAAACCCCAGTTGGGGCTTTGCCTTTTAGATCAGAGTCATTCTTCTTCTTTTGCTCTGTGGCGAGCGGGGCAGCTGCTGAGCCCTGGTTAGGGGGTGCAGCGAGCCAAGAGCGGTCCGTCCAGTCAATGAGGGGAGCCTGATTAACATTTTCGTCCTTTCCGTGTTTCCACCGAAAGGAGCTGGCGGTGTAAATGACCAAAGCCAACGTCTTGGCGAGTGCTTGAATGACAAGAGTGCAACACAAGAATGGCACGCTGCAAAGACTCTTGAATACAAAGGCCACAGCTCTGCAGCCCCGCGGGAGAGGCTTTGATTTATTTACAAACTGTTGGGCTCTCTGATAAGTAACAGCAGCGGAGTCAAACACTGGTGGTGCATGCTCGTGTTTGTCGCCAAACATGAAAGCAGCTCAAGAAAGCACCAGAACTCTCATCTCCAGCGTCTCTTCCTGACAAGAGGCAGCTCATTTGTCCCAGACTATCTCTGCCACTGCCATCAGATGATCATCCTTCCACTGCTAGATTAAGGTGATGCGCCACACGGATCAGCCTTTCAAAGGTGTGCGTGATTGCTTACATGGTTTGAAGTGATGCATAGGTTTGATGCCAGTGCTTCTGACAAGTCACAGTCACTCGTACAAATGCTTCCCTCTGTGAAATTTCTGCTGAAAAATCTCTTGACTCTTTTGACTCCTTTTTGGGCTCAAAGCCTGTTCCAGCCTATTACGTGACTATCTCGTTGTAAGTGATGAATACCTCATTGAAACACTAATTCTAATGTCTTCTCAAGAGGGAAGAGTTATCTATTTTTTTACCCATTGCTTTGTAAGATTCAGATCAAAGAATTAGACTCACATTTTAACCCAAAATTAATTTGATCCAATCTTAATAACTCCTTGAAAAGTTCGGCTCATCACTGCTCATTAGTCTCAATTGGGGCACTTCAAGGTCATTCAAGGATCTTATGTAATGGCCCGTGGCAAATGAAACCGAGTTATTTTGGGGCGTTTTTGTCACATCTGTTACATCAACGCACCTGACACGCTCCCTCATACGCTGCGTGACGTCCTGTTGTAGCCAATTTTTGTGATCATGTCATCGCTTCTCTGTGCGACCTGAAGAGGATCCCCAATATACGGAGGCCATGTTTATGCTTAAATACTCATGAATTTGATATTCGGTTAAAGGTTGCTGGAGGAAAAAAAGACATTCTGGAAATCATTCACAAAACACGGCAGGGGGACGAGGACTTCTTTGACCTCTAATATGTATAATTTATTAAATAGATTTGACTAACAACCCAGCAGATCCGCAACATATTTTAATATCCACTATTGTGGTGTTGCTATGTCCAGCTTTGCGTGCTCATTAAACACATTACACAAATGTAGTTGTGGAAATAACTCAACAAAATGGACAGTAAAAAGTTAAAATTGTAGTTCTACCCAGCATGTCAACAGCACAACATATCTGAGTGACACTCCTCACAGAAACAGACTGAAATATGTTTTGCCCAAATCTGAAGCACGAAACCTCACAGCCCACAGCTACCAGCCACAGAGTGACGGTCCCTGCCTCCACTGCCCAGAGCTTCTTATTTTCTTGATTTTCCAGATAGCTGGTTCAGCCTGTCCAAAAGCGAAACGGGGGAGAGAGCACGAGAGCATTTGTGACAGGGGGACACACACAGGAAGAGAGGTGACATCTTTTACTGTCATTATGTTTGCCGAGTCCTCACTAGATGGCAGTGTAGTGTAGGAATATTGTTTGACAAGTTTTCCCAGACATGGCATAATTTTTAGAAACTTTCTCAGTCCTCCCTCTCCCACTTTCTAACTGTGTGTATGTGTGCATTTGCGTGGCTATAAGAAAAATGCAATAAGTGGTCAAAGGTATGGCGGCACGGAGGGAGTGTCCGAGCCTCCCCATTTGGATGTTTATTTTAATAACTTGTCTTCATCTGACCGTAACCTCCGACCCCGCTGGGCGTGCTCTTTGACCGGAGGCCGTCCTCTGGGTGTGGTTCATCCATTGCAGAAAGCTCAGGAAATGAATGTTTTATCAGCCTGCGCAATGACAACAACAACACCAGCGTAGTGGGGAGGGAAAGAGAAACGTCTAAATTTAACTCATCAGCTGCTGCCAACTCAAATAAAATCATCAGCAGACAGTTTCCTGTTGGTTTCGCTTCCAAAACATCTGGATTTTCATTAGATGGATAATATCTGCGTTTATGGGGGGAATAAATATCACAGAAATCAGCAGTAGGGTCGTGTTGACATAGTATGAGCTGGAATCTGCTTAAGTTCACATATTTCACACCCTTGGCGTTTCTTAATGGGGTTTCTTATTGTTTTGATAAGACAAACTGCACCCAGACACACCTATCTCAGGCACACCAGGTTTGCTGTCTTCCATGTATACCGTCTGATCGTTTGTCATCATCGCGCCGTTGTTGCTGTGCTCAATCAAAATGATAACTCGCTGCCAATAGCATATAATTACCTCGCCTTCCCACCTTCTCCACAGCAACAGCATGCGCTCCTCAGATGCTCGATGTATTCAGGTGGTGCGGCAAAGAGGGAGAGCAGCACATCCTACTCACTCACTGTAAGAGAGTATGTGGGAGGAGGTGATAGCGGGCAAGCATTCACTGTGTGCAATGTCCTCCTCGACAGCGAAATTTAGCACATGAGGCACGCTCAATATGCAGAGGAAAAATATGCTTGGCAAGAGACTGCTGCAGTTCTCCTGTTGGATGCAGATTTGCAAACAATTCCTATTTAGAAAAACGTATTGTAGTACCTTAAAAGAAATTATAATTCTAAAGTGCTTTCAATCATCAGATCAGATATAAATATATTACATATGTTGGAGGCGGAAGCTTGTCCCTCCCATTTTTTTCAGCCCAGTCCAGTCCCATCTGAAAGCTTGGTCTCCAGAACCTCCTCTAACAAGTTGCTTTCCTGTGAGAATAGGCAGCCGCTGTCACAGAGGAGCCGAGGGAGTTCAGGAGATCAGAGGCGAAGCAGCAGTTGCCTCTCCTCTGGGAAACCAGATGACCTTCTTCAAAGTGATAATGTAAACAGCTAGCAACTGGTGGAACCGTGGGAGTTTGAAGTAAAACGTGAAGAATCTCCTGCAGGATAAGAGCTAAAACGATCGGCACTGTAAGTTGTATTCTTTTTTTATTTTTTTACCTTTTTTGCCCACTGAAGCAGGCATTTGCTGTGGCTCAGATCAAAGCAAATAAGTTATGTGGCATGGGGCAGTTTTTGTGATCTTTAAGCTTTGAAGCTTTAGGAGAGTAAAAGGCTATTTTCAATATACTGATAAGGGATAAAGGCACTTTGTTATCCATGAGAGAAATATTTCCTAGCATATTTCTCTATTTTTGCAAATTGGTTTCCTCATATATATAAAATTTTAAGATATGCTGTGTATGGTTTCATGAACTTTTTTTGTTTTAAGACTTAATGACATCTATTTTCATAGCATAAATGTAAGATGAATGTAGTCTTCATTGCAAAACCGGCCCATCTGCAGCTGCACTGTCAACTCCAGCTGGGGAGGCTTCAAACAGCTGCTTTCAATTAATGTCACCCTTTCGAAACATTACTCTGAACAGGGATTTGTTGACTTTAGATGTGGGGCCTGGGCAGCACGGGATTTCATAATATGTGTGTCTGGTGATGTGAATTATAGACAGCCATAAAACTGAAAAGGCAGGTCGTGACCCAAAGCCTTTCACCCGTGCAATGGATTGTTCCTGTTCCAGTTTGCATCTTTACACAGTCCTCATTTTATGAATTTTACGTTAGATTAAGTTTTATGATGTCACCAGGTCCTCGCTATATGAATTTCATTATAAATGGCATTATTTCCTGGCATTAAATTTGAATGTTTTGCACTTTATAGTAAATGTCAAGGTTTTGCATAAATGTTAGGGATTTTATGGGAATTTTACAGCATTGCTACATTGAAAATCACAACTTAATTTTCCCACAGTGTGGGTTACTACGTGACAACATACAAGGGATCTCTTAGCCAGACCGCTACCTCAGCCCTGAGTTAAAGCGAACCACACGCTAACCACTAGATCTCCAACATGGAGGCCATCCAAAGATAACCACAGCAGGGACTACAGCCAGCCCCTCCACTTAAGTAAACAAAGTCTGCCTCTTTCCACACCACTGCAGTATGTGTGTGATTATGCGCATGTGTGTGCCGATGCAGTCCTACACCCAAAAGCTGTGAAGGCACCGATCCAACTGTAACAATGTAAATTGTTTCAGGTTCAAAGTGTGCTCTGTTGTTTGCCACCCACCCTGCTGTGGGAGTGTAGCAGGACCATTTTTAGCAAGTTGCGGAGTGATATATTCTGTGTGAAGTTATCAAAACAATGGCATTGTTTTGTAGCAAAAATAAAAAAACTCTGCGGTACAAGTTTTTTTCTGTCTCCAACCCTAAATCCTTGATGCAAAAGCTTTATGTGGAAGCCTCACTTTATGCAAATTTGTATTTTAATGTACAGTGTTCTTGGAAAACTACAGTAGGGAAGTTCTTGTGTCACATAAAGGAAATGCGGCTATGTCCCTCTATGCTCAGTAACCTTTTATTGTGTTTTGGAAGTAGATCATTCCCAGGAGTTTGACTCTATGGACGTTTACATAATGCTCTAATCAGTCATATAAATTGTCCATATGTCCATTATGTTAGCCAGTACCTTTAATAGACACCAGGAGAGCAATCTTAACAGAATTACACCGACTTATTATATTGTCTACATGACTGAATGACTAGAGAATTGCACAGATAATTGTCCCAAAGATAAGTGGGTCTGAACATTTAGTCTCTGTGAATATTGAAGGAATGGAAAATGAGGTCTACAGCTCTTTGCGCTCCATGATCACATTCAGGTTTTTGAAAAAGTGGACTGTGTGCAGCTGTGTTGGGGAGATTACTGCTGGAATGATTGTAAAAAGCTTAAATATTTGGATCTGGAAACAAATTCTTCTCACATTACTGCGCTGCCATGTGGTTCTTAACAATCTGTATCACTTAGCTTGCACTCCTGTCAGGGTCAGGCTGATTTGATTAAAAAAATAAAGGTATATAGCAGTGGCCAAATCATGATTACAAGAAATGGTTATCAGCAAGGGGGCTGGCAAAACTCAGATTATGGCCAATATTTCAAAGATGTCTAGATGTAGCTGGAAGGAAAACACTTGATTTCAATCTTATTGGAAATCAATACAGAAAGCTTTGGCTAATGAGGGAAAACAATGACCTCCTGCTATAATTACAAGTAAAAACCAGTCAAAGAGGCAGAATAAGTAGTGTTATATTTGTTTATGAGATTATAAATTAATCTCATTGTATTTCTATGAACTGCTGTATTGCTTTTTTTCATGCATTGTGCAGATAACACCGTCTTGTCTGCAAAAGTGAATGTTTTCTGGCAGCCATTCACTCTTCTCCTAAATCATCGTCAGACGGGAGACAGCATAAGCATTGGTTACCAAGGCAACCGTGCTGGTACAGACTGGAGACAAAGTTGTCATGTTTTTTTCCACCCTAAAATGATGGAAATTAATCATGATAAAAATGTACATCTGTTGCTCTGAGCGATAGCCACGCTTTCTGAGTGGTTTCAATAAACCTTGATGAGGATTTTGTCTGCAAAAAGGTCTTCTGGTCTGTTTTTCATCATGCGCAATGACAAAAATCCACTGAAAGCATGCTCTGGTATGTGTTATTCTTATCCTGCAGTGCTTTTGTGACATCTGTGGTACCTACGGGCTGAATTTAGACCATCGTCTGTCAGCTTGAGGAGGAGACTGCGGATTTTAGAGAAAGAGACAAACCATTTCTTTATATTCTGCAGTATCTTACAGCTCTAAGTGAAGTTATTTTATTGAACTAATTCATTATAACAATAGCCAGGACACCAAAACACCATCACCTAAAGTCTGGTGTGATTATCGTGTCTTGAAATTGCTATTAATGTCCTGAGATAGAAAAGTCCAGAAGTGAAACAGAATCATGGGGGTAATATGAGGCATGAAAAATAACAAAACTGAAAGCTGAAGTTGTACATCAAACTTTTCAAAAACACTTGCTAAGTGCTATCATACACTCAATATAGTGTAATACTGTGTTATTTATATGTATCATCTGTGCCAAACAAACAATTATAACTGGCAAATTAAGAAAATGATAGAAAAAGTCAAATTATATTATAAATTATTTGAAAGGGATCTTCATCCATTTGTCTCACAAAGATCAGCTTGTTTGTCACAGGGAGTGCTCCTCAATGTCTCCTGTAACCCTGAAGGACCTTTTAGCAAATTCAAGAAATTAACCCTAATGATGTCACTGTGATATCATTGGCTTGGAGACAAGTCTGTGCTTTACACTGGGGGTGCTGGGATTGGAAGGTGTGCCTGTGTATCAGGCACAGAGGTTGTAATAAAACTTCTGGATCATGAGAAGTGTAGGATCCAGCATTTATTTGTTTCTTTGAGGCCCCCCAGCTTTACAGAGGTGCAATTCTAAATCACTAGAGTAAGATTTATCTTTCATAACACACTTGATGATATATTATTTTTTTAAGAATGAATGCAGTGTTATTAAAATGGTAAATCAATGACGGTTTTTAGTGGTCCTGTCTTCCACCCATGAATAATTTCAGAATTTTCTCATTTGTAATGTTGACAAGGGTACAGACGTATCATGAGCCCTCACTGGCCTCCTCTACATTGAACAGTCTGGAGTCTAAGCCTCATAAACCTCCTCAAAACCATAAGCAGAGGAAGCGAGACCAAACAATGAGAGAGAAAATTCACAGGTCAAAGGTGGCTTCATGCATCTCTTCTTCCTCAGTACAACATACTCTGCCTGCCATAGTGCCAGACTTCTTTCTCGAGCAAAGTTCAACGACAACAAGGCACTGCTCATTATTCTTTGTACTAACGCCTCTCTTGGAGGCTTTACAGTGGATTCACACAGCGGCTCCTCATCTTTCCTCATCATACGCTGACAACTTTCGCCTCCTCTTCTCCAAACCTTTCAAATGGAAAGTCAGCTCTAACTTTTTGGTCTTGTCATAGTTTGAAGACTGCTCTTGAAGCTGGAACTCTGGCAACTTTACACATCAAAATCTGCTTACTGGTTTTGTTAAATCTGCCTTGAGTGATGTCACGTGAGGCAGCAGTGATAGGGGTTGAAGACCCCAAGTGACACTGAAAATATTCAGAGGGTGTGGAGTTGGAGAAAGAAATCAGCTGTATTAACACTCTCCTCATTTCTACTAAAGCCTCAAGGATAAATTAGCCTCTTCCAGCATAACACTGCTTACAGTCGAGTTACACTGTGGATTGCGTGGAATAAAAAAGATGATATTTCTGGTTCTGCTGCATCGATTTGGATCATTTTTAAAAGAACCAGTCCACCCAACAATATTGTGGGAACGAAATGTTAAATCAGAGGAGAACTTTTTTGCTTGGGTCTGCTCTTCATAAAAAGAATGTGGTGTGTTTTATTGTTGAGCTGTTTTCTGTGTCTTTGGCTTCAGCCAACTTCAGCGTTTAAATCTAATGAAAATCTACTTTGTGCTGATGCAGAAGGTTGAAGAAAACACAAGAATTTCAAAGCTGTGAAATCGCCATCAAGCAACTGATAAAATATACTGGCCACCATGCTCGAGATGAGATCAGATTTTCCTTATAAGCTGCTATGACTTAGTAAATGCCATGTCATTGTTTCAACATAACTGCTGCAAGAGCAGCAGTTCAATGATTGCTTCATATTTTTCAGATTTTTCATATGGTGGTAATTTCCCCCCTTTTTACATTCCTATAATACCTGTTTTGTTTTCATTGATTTATCCATGCAGCATTTGCATGTCTGCATTGGGGGGTGGAGGGTTATTTCCAGTGAAGTGTAGGTTTGTGACAAGACAAAGGTGCGCTTTTATCCGTGGACATCAATATCCTCAGCCGTAATCTGTATGAATGAGACGTCCACTAATAACACCTGACATTTGGTCAATGCTTCCAAGACAGACTGCCCCCGCTGAAAAGTTCAAATAGTCAGCGAGAATGCAGGGGGGCTGGCGGGTGGGAGGATGTTGTACGTAGTTTCAGTGGGAACTTTGCCAGAAACAGAGAGGCAGGGTTTCATGGTTTCAGGGGGTCACGCAGCTCCGGAGTGAGAAAGTTCTGCTTTTCATTACATCAACCCATATGTCCACATATCTGCTCCGCCTACCAGACTCCACTCTGCTTCCTGGAATTGTTATGTCAGCCAGTGATCCAATCCCTCTCCCTCTTACTCCCCAAAAAATCTAGGCATTTGTGCGAGTGTGTCTGATTGCGTGTGATTAAAGGGATAATAACGTTGTGGTCTGGCAGGAGCAGCTGGGAGAATTAGACACTCCAGAGCCGCATTCGCTTCATATGGAGTGCATTTGAATATTGCTACGACGCTCTCCGGAGAGACTGACCAGCAAGGCAGAAAAGAGTTGAGAGGTGGCGGGCGAGAGAGGAGGGATCCCTGCTTACTTAGTGGGATAAATCTGCACAGCTTGGCGTTGGCTTTAATCTTGATCTTGTTTCCGTTTACAGTTAAGAGAAGCACTTAGAATTCTCTTGGAGAACAGCGAGCGTTTTCTGGAAATGAGCTAGCACGAATCTCCATCAGCTGGTGTTATTATGGCGATATTAATATTACATGGACTTGTGCGCCATATGATTTCCACGGGAGCATCGCCAGCACATTTCGGCGATGCTCATTTTTACTGTTAAAAGTAAGCTCACTGTGCTCACAGAGATGCACATAGTAAATTTGCTTGATTCTCGCATTAATGCGTGTGTTTGGCCTGCGAAAATGCAAATCATGAGGCGTTAGGTTTGAGGAGAGCGTCATCTTTCCTTCCTTGACGAAAAAACGTCTGTCTTTCCGCAAGCGAACCTCTTATATTTTGGAAAACCCAGGGTATCTCACTTTTTTGGGGTTTTTTGGAGGAATCACTATCTCGAGGCTTTGAAGTGCCGGGTTTTGGTGTGGCTGGGCCTACACAGCCTTTGATTGGGAGCTCTACGGAACACAGGAGCCTCAGTTATTTATGAAATGAAGGCAGGAGTTAATGACTCACAGATACAGAGACAGAAAGAAAGGAGAGGAGAGGGCGTGAGGAGGGGGAGAGAGAATAAGATTCATAAAAAAAATAAAAATAAAAATCACAAGCTTAAAAAAGGAAAAAAAAATCCTCAACATGAACTGCTGCAACCCTGCAACAACTTCTTTCTGGGCTATCACCACAGGAGATAACTAACACACACACACACACACACACACTCACACTCACAAGTAAGACAAATAAGTATGGGAGCTGCAGCGGCGTGGCGGTGAAGATGAAGCCTAAAAAAAGCTGAACTGATCCCCGGGCGGCCCGTTCCTTTGTCCCGCTGCGCGCAGAAAGGCCCGGTGGGTGGACGAGCGAAGTCACATGGTCACTTTTCCTTTTTCCCACACAAACACACCCACGTCCCTCCTCCGTGCAGCCACTCTTCTCCAACTCACTACTTACCCGCAGCCTGGATACTGTAGCAGCACCAAGTTGCGCCCCGCGAGCTCGGTTCTTCTTCTTCTTCTTCTTTTTTTTTATTTTTTGTCACAATGTATCGGGGATAACATCCGGCTGCTGTTGTTTGTTTTGTTTTTTTGTTGTTGGTATTTCTCCGCGTTTTTTGGATCTTCAGTCGGAGAAAGTCGACATCCCATCGTCCGGAGGGACTTCATTGAAGAGCTGGGCACTTTTGTTTGAAGGTAACTTACAGTAAGAGTTTTGCTTCTGGGTTTGCGCGTTCACTTTGTTTTTTATTATTATTGCCGCTCGAACAAGTAGGAAGAAAAAAAAAATACGGCTAACGTGCACCCCCCCAACCCCACCCCCCTCACCCACTCCCCTTCCCTTCCCCGCGCCACTTTTCGGATAAATGTTTTTTTTTTCTCAACTTGTAATTCGATCCCGTGCAGTCACAGAGCTGGATATGAACCGTGAGTGTTGTATTTTAAATGTTCAGCCGTGAAACACTTTTCATTTCCAGGCCTCGTGTAGTAATGTAGTCCTGGCAGAGTCTCCTGTACCCCCCCACCCCCTCCTCCACCTCCACCTACAGGTAGCTCTGCAGCACTTGGAGGTGCTAGCTGCCCTTTCTTTTCTTTGCGTTTGCATGAGGCCTATCTCACCTTTTGTTTACTGCTGATGAGGCTTTGTCGCTCCTGGCTGAAAGGCACAGGAGAAGAGACTGCCTCTGCCTCCAACTCACACTTGGATTTTGTGATCCGGCCTCCATCTGTGGAGAGAGAGAGAGAGAGAGAGGAGAGAGGGAGAGTGAACCTCTCTTGCCAAAACCAAGCGAGAAAATAAATACTTTTGAGGCAGAGAGTTTCTGTGAGATGATCACATTGGTTGTTGTGTTATTAAACTGCATTTACTGCGGATGAAGACTGGGGGAATAAAAACTTCCATTAATGTTCCCACCGCCGTGACTAACTCATCCTTTTTTTCGCACATCAACAGCTTTGCGCTTGAAAGCGGCATCAATCATATAACAATGTTCTCCCTGCTTTTGTCTCCCTGCCTGCAATTACATGAGTCACCGTAGCACAGCGTACAGTATCTTTTCTGTTTCGACAACAGCCATTGCCCCGACTGCTGCCCGGCGCTCTTGACGTTCTCCTGTCCTCCTCTCTCCCGCAGATTCCAGAGGAAGAGCGGGGAGGCCCTGAGCGGTGGGAAAACATGAGTCTGGTGGAGGTGAGGCAGGCGGCGGGGTCCCTCGCCCTGCCCCTGTCCGGCAACGAGCCCGGCAAGGAGCGCTACTTCGACCGCGTGGACGAGAGCGACCCCGAGTACCTCCGCAGCAGGAACATGTCGCCCGACCTGAGGCAGGACTTCAACATGATGGAGCAGAAGAAGAGGGTCACCCAGATCCTGCAGAGCCCAGTACGTAGCCCGCGGCTCCACAGAAGTGCCCTCCTACACACAAGCTTTCACCGCGTATGAGTAATGAGCAGCGCTTTTAAAGCCGGAGAGGCATGTACCGTGCCTTCACTCAAGACCGGCTGAAATGCGCTGCTTTTTTTCTCATCCCCGTGAAGGTCACTTCATACATTCCTGCTGTTCTTACATCTGGGTTTATCTGCGAGATAACTCTGTAAAATATTGCCACTGTCCAATCCTGTCGACGTAATCAAGGAGGTCAGTGTTTCAGCTGCAGCTACAATGAAATGTGGTCCTCAGACAAGCATCCACAGCCTGTACGTGTCTAAATATTGACACACCGCTTTTCATCTCTTTGGCATCTTACCAGGGTTGTTACAGAGAGAGTGTACTAACCAATTACTTCTAAAGGTACAACAGACAGCCTATTCTAAGACAACAACTATTAAACAAGTAGTCGACTGGCAGGAAATTAACTGCCAACTATTTTGATGTTGATATTCAATGTTTCTCCAAGTAAAAATGCCAAACAATCTCTGCTTCAGGCTACACAGATGTTGGTATTTCCAGGTTATCTCTGCCTGGCACGGTACATCTTTGTTTTTTTAAATGATGGTTGTGGAAAAAAAATGTATAGCTTAGACGATTCACAGATAATGAAAATGTTCTTTGCCTGAAGAGGATTTTTTTCTTTCCTTCTGCACTAAGACACTCTTCACATATATTAGCAGATATCATCTCATGTATATAAACCAAAGGGATGATGAACAGCAGTGCAGTCTGGCTAGACGAAGCACAGGGAGGTGCAACAAACACATGCCAGTGAAGTGCACGGAAATAAGACGAGCCCACACTCATCTGCGATTGCACAACAGGCCCAACAAGTGGAGCTCATCTCATCACCATGGGAACCACAGTCGGATGAAGCAGAATGCTGGAGCTTAGCTGCGGCACACAGGGAAAATAGTGCTGTTTCAACATTCACAGGCTTCTCTTGAAGGCAAAAATTGATAGTCGAATTTAATGCACTCCCCGCCCCCCCCTTCACTTCTTGTGAACTTCTTTTCGCCAACATACAAAGAGATTTCCAGTGGTCTTTCGTGATTTGTGGACAGTTGTAATAAGGAGTGCCTGAAAGCATGCCGTGCTCCCTTACACTTCCTGGGGTGGTGTTTTAATGAGGTTACGGTTAGGTTGTGTAGGTCAGTGCAGCTTTACGACGCAGATAGTCTTTGTCTTTTTCTTTCCTCACCTCATTTTACCCTAAAAGATTTTTTTTTTTTAAATCAATGTCTCTCTTTCTTTTCTATGTCTGCAGGTGTTTAAAGATGAGTTGGAGGGCCTGATTCAGGACCAGCTTACGAAGGGTAACAACCCGACAGGTCTGCTGGCTCTGAGACAGATTGCTGACCTGGTCATGGCCAGCACCTTGGGAGGGGCCGGCCCCTTGACTTCACCCATCAGTGAGTGGCCGTGTGTTTCGATGTTTGCCAGTGTGAATGTCTCCTTCTATCCCCCTCCGGGCCTGATTGTCATTCAGCGTGTATACCCTGTCTATGTGCATTATGCAGACTGAATATCTTCATTGTCAGAGACTGAATTGTCAGACTCTTGTGACACCTAACAACCCTGAGACAGCAGAAAAGGCAGAATGTTGTTGACAGCATTCTTCATCGTCAGTGTTTCCGTTAAGCAGCCCTCATGATCCATCTTTGTAATGAATTACAGCATTTTGCAGTTCTAATTATGAAGGGTTAACCTCTTTACCTTACGTTTCCTAGGAGGTCACAGAGCACCCGGGAGCTGAAAAGATAATTTTTTTTAAAGGCTCAAAACTCAAAGTGTTTGAAAAAGTTCACTGGGGGAAAATGCCTGGTGGTAGACCTGTTCTTTTAAAAAGCTAAAGCGGCTGTAAAAGATAGTGTCCCGTATCATTAAATGCCCATATATGGTATTACAGCCCAAAATACCCTTCAGTTTCTTGTTGGAAATTCTGAGAAAGGTTCAGCTGCAAAGCCTCAAGTTCCCTGGGAAGTTTTTTAACTTTATGTACTATGGAAGCAAACAATGTAAACATCCTTGTGGCTGTTTGAAAAAAGCAGAAGAGTATTGTTGTGGATGCATCACCAAGTTACCAATGACATTATGTCTTGTGGCAGGCTTTGGGATGGTGACTCCAGTCAATGACTTGTTCGGCATCGAGTCTCCCTCCTTTGCTAAAGGGGAGAAACAGAGTCGCTGCAGGCTGGCCAGCCTCTACAGGCTTGTTGACCTCTTCAACTGGGCTCGTTTTACAAGCTCCTACATTACTGTGAGTACAACTTCAGCATCCCGCTCCAGTGCACATCTGCTTATGTATGCCACACAAGGTTTGTGTATCTTTATACAAGCCGCGTGTTCTCTGGCTCCTGGAAAGCTTAAAGGGGAATACCTCTTTATTTTGAGAAACCATATATTATTTATGGCTGGGAAGAGTCAAATTTGTGAATATGCAAGGCTCCCCAAAAGCAAGAATTCACCCTGAAATGTGCAATGAACACCTGCGATGTCAAGATGTAAAGCTCAGATTTTCTTTTCCCCAAAGACAAAGCCTAGAAAGTCAGTTTTTTATCAACCCACACACTGAATTTTTGACTTTTTTTGGAGCGAAGACAGGTTTCCTCTGTGGCTCAGAGTTTCCTGTACCCTTGAATTTGTGAATTGGCTTTCTCTGCTCTGAGCTGCTGCTAATCCAGCCTCAAAAACTTGTGAAGTGAAGAGTTTTGGTCTCCTGTGGAGTCAATGCTTTTTAACTGAATTTTTGACCCTGACAAGTGTATATTTATGGGGGAAATACCCCTGTAGGGTCAGTGATATAGATGTATATCTCAGTCTCAGATTCTCCTCTACAAACTGAACTAAGACAGGTTTATATACTGTACTAGCATCGCAGATACTTGAGAATATGTTGCTCTTTTTTGTTTGTTTGTTTAAATGTAACCGAGATAAATGTGGGATTTTAATCTGTTCATTTTATCTCAGGTGCGTGTCAATAAAGAGCAGGACCATGTTCTCATTAGTCCACGAGGTCTGTCTTTTTCTGAGGTGACAGCAGCAAATTTGGTAAGTGCAAATTGGTTGTGTGTTTGTAACGAAGTACTGTTGTCAGCTACATCTGATGGACGTGTTTTCAACATTCAGACCTCTTTCTATCCGAGTTCTTACACGTTTCTAGATGTATCTGGCAGTATAAGCTACACTGCTAATATACGAATAATATATCAGCGTCAGTATCAAATGTAAAACAATGTAATTGTAATGTAATGTATATATTATGTTGTCTGATTAGAAGGTGTAAATAAGTGTATAGAAGATACATAATGAGGTTATTTTTCTTCTTCAAGAATACACTGTTTTTGTAAGAAATTAGATCATGTAAACATTTTTTTAAGTAGAAAACTTCACATGGTGTCTTTAATGGCTTTGTTATACTGTATGTAATTACCTTTACATTTAGTATTTAAAATGAGTTTCCTTTCATGTCCTGAAATACCAATTAGTGCATTCTTCTCTTTTCTGCCATGCGTAGGTAAAAGTAAACATAATCGGTGATGTGGTGGACCAGGGTTCTACTGATCTGGGGGTTGACCACTTTGGTTTTGCTCCTCATGCCGCCATTTACTCAATGCGCCCTGACGTGAGGTGTATCATCCACATCCATACCCCTGCTACGGCTGCTGTAAGTACGCTTTAGGCCACTATTAAATGAGCTACATCTTAATCAAAGCATAAAAGCTGCTGCTAAAAGCTTATTTTGGACTAGAGGAAAAAGGGGAATTAAAAGCAGCCCCCTGCATGCCTTGTTATTTTAGATGCAGACACCCTGTAACGCGCTTTTACCATTTCCTTTGAAGCTGGGCTGTAAAATGCACAGCACGTGACGAACAACGCTGCGTAAAGTTTTATTTGTGCCTGACAGCAAAAAATGTGGCTCTGTTTAGATGTCGGCGCGTCCTAGCCTCAGTTTCTTTCTTCCCATGCTAACAGGTGTCCTCGATGAAATGTGGAATCCTGCCCATTTCCCAGGAGGCTTTGCTTCTGGGAGATGTGAGCTGCTTCGGTTACCATGGCAGCTTGGATAATAAAGAGGAGAAGGTGGAGTTTCAGAAAGCTCTGGGCCCTACTGCCAAGGTACTGTCAAACCGAGGGACTCCATCACTGACGCGCTCACATTCTCATGGGACAGAGCGAGGCGTTATGTCATACTGAATGCACAACTGGTTGTAAATAAGGTTATCTGCACCAGTTGCTCAGTAAATAAAAATGATTTGAGTTTTGTCATTCTGTCTTATGCTTACCATATTCAACCATAAGCATTTTGTCTTATTCACACCTGAAAGATACGAAGAGTCGAAAACTACTCTCATATTTGTCTGCCAAATATGAGCCTATTACCAGGAGATGGTTAGCTTAGCATAAAGACAGGGAACGAGAGGAAACAGCTCTGTCCAAAGGTTTAAAGAAAATCTGCCCGTGATTTTGTGCTGAACTATTTATTGTTGTGGAGGAGTGACGCCCTGGAGTTTTGTCATCACCGTTTTCTGATGAGTTAACCTATGGGGACTCCAGGAAGTCACTGCTTCCCGCCAATAAAATTTCCGGCTCAAAGCTTGTTGTCAAACTGGACGTAACGTGATAGTAGTGAGCTTTAGAGGTGGATTTTTGCTTTAAGATAAAAACAGTTTTGTTTTTTTTGTATCCCTGCGTATTTATGTTGAGCTAAACTAACCTTCAGCTCACTGTAGCGCCATATGTCATAGGCTAATATGATATGCTATGAATCTTCCCATCTGACTCTGCACCAGGAAGCGAATTAACTATTTGCATACATGGCGGGGACAGAATTTCACTTAAACTGTCGGCTTCACATGGGAAGGTTTCATCAGTAGACTCCAAAAAGCTGTCACCTGTCCATGCCATCAATTCAGCCCTTAATGCTCATATTTTTAGCTCAGGGTGGCAGCTGTTTGAGTTAATAGTTGCCGATTTCACAGTCATAAATTACTCGAGGAGCACAATGAACAGTGCATTTTGTTATATCGTGTTTTTTCAATTTAAGATGCAGAGATTGTGCTTGCACTACATGTGTCATGTATATTTATAAGGGGACATTTGCTAATTAATGCATACATCAATGGGTTCATGCTAATTAGAATATCTGTGTATGTATTAGCTCAGCTGGATTTGTTCAGTGTATCTTGGTCGGCTTTCAGGCAGCTCATGTGTTTGCATTGTTTTTCAGGTGATGATCCTGAGGAGCCATGGGCTGCTTGCTTTGGGCGAAACCGTAGAAGAGGCTTTTCATTACGTGTACCACTCACAGCAGGCTTGTGAAGTTCAGGTATAAAGAGCCTGATTTCTATTCTCGATACTACGCCTTCCTGCTATTGTACCCTTCTTGTAAGAACCATTTGCAAGCTTGAATGTGACCTTAACATGCTTTGACACATTTATAAGCTAACTACATGTGTATAAATCATTCAATTTAATGTTCACATTTCACCTGTCGAATTTTTTTCATTTCTCTTACAAATGAGTCAGACCTCTTACAGATAGCAAAAGTGTTACAGCAGCGCCTGAAATGGAAGTGAAGCTTGTGTGTAACAATACAGTATGTTTGAACAAAGAGAAGTCAAATATGTGCCGGAGTGCGCTGTTCACAGTCAGAGCCAGGTGGAACCCTGCAGTGTTTCTGAGACACCTGTTGCTCTGTGTGTTTTTTCATCATCCTGCTGTGTCTGGACTGTATTTGGTTTTGACACACATTGACTGTATATATACAGTTCACTTATAATAACCTTTTATTTGAAAATCCTACTGTAGCTTAGAAGAGAAAATATTTAAAGTTCTGTGGAAGTATGTTTTGAAATAGCTCAGTTCTGAATAAATCCACAAGGGAAATCAGTAACAGAGTAATAATTTGGCTTTTAAAAACTGTGCAAATCAGAATAATTTAGTCATCTTGCCCTCTGTGTAGGTGAATGCTTTAAGGTGTTCAGGCAGCGTGGACCAACTCGTGCTCCTGGACAAGGAGAAGTTTAAACCCCTGACCCAGGGAGTGGCTACTGCCGGGTTAGTGATGGACAATGAGGTCAAGTGGAAGGTGGGCGAGGCCGAGTTCGAGTCCCTTATGAGGATGCTGGACAACCTGGTGAGTGAACCCCTGACCTGTGCCTTTTACCCACGATGCTTTGAGTTTCCTGTCTCAGCCACTTCCGCGGGAAATCTCTGATTGTAGAACACAATGAAACTAGATGTGTTTTTGTTCATCTAATCTAAAAATGATTTGTGTAACTGAATCATTTTGCTTGATAATTTTTTTCACTATAATTACAGATTCTCGTAATTATTGTCAGGCTGCAGTGGTCTGTTCTTTGTTCGTGGCTAACATGCTCTATCCTTTAAAGATTTCTGTGCTGTGCTACACTTTTGTCAATTTAAACCCTGCTACTCTAACCACACTGCTAATGACCAGGCCGTGACATGCTCTGCGGACACAGAAGATGTCAGACTGTATCTGTGTGAGCGTGCACCCCGCTAACAACTGCGGCTGGAGTGGGCTGCAGCTGTGTTAGCTCTGTGTGATCGTAGCCCGCCCAGCCTCTCAGTCATAGCTTCCAGATGGTGAGGCATGCTGTGGGCAGTTACAGCCACACGGACCACACAGTCACTCAGTTTAAGGACTCAAGAGTACTCAATTAGGGGAAATCGGATTTAGCCTTTACTCCAAGACTTTTGAACGTGGCTCTGGGTGCAAATGTCAGTACCCTTGCTGCAGCAGAGGGTCTGTTTGTCCGTGGCTGAAGGTGGAGTTTGATAGTTGTGGTGAACGTGATAACTTCAAATGATCCCAAAACAAAGACAATAGGAGCTGTGGTAGTGCTGAAGGTCACAGCTAATAACACAGGGGGAAAGAAAAGATTTAGAGCCAGTCCTGTACAGTTTTACAGGGCCAAACAAAATACAAGGACAAATGGACATGTATTGAAAAGAACGTATGTTATTGCCGTGAACCAAATGTGTCTGCTTTTATTAACAGTGTTCTCTCATCCATCCATTCATCTATTCATTTTGTTCAAACAGCGAGCTGCCATATGGGCCATGTTCAATCCTGAACATAATAATTAACCAGTTTGTCTT
>JAOXYL010000039.1:14338986-14370573 GCA_028564955.1 Terapon puta
TTTGATTTTGATTGTAGTGAACTACTGCTTGCTTTAGAATGCACACACACACACACACACACACACACACACACACATTCCCATCAGTTTTCTAGATGCCTGTCTGGTTTTTGATGTATTGTTAACAACACGCTCCTTTTAAAGTTTTATCTTTTCCCTCTGAAACTGGGCACATCTGTGAAAATGCTGTTTGTATATAAAATGTTGTTTAAATATTTAGAGGGATTGTGTAAGTGGATCTTGGGTGGCCCATGCATCCTTTGCATTTCGTATCTTTTATTGTTGATGCTTCTTATTTAATGGATCGTGAGGGAGAGCTAAACAACGGCGAATACTGCAAACAATGTCACCTCTTGCAAAGGAAACGTGATCAGTGGGTATGTTAGAATAATGCTCCCTCATTTCTGTGTGACCTTCCAGGGATACAGAACGGGCTACTCTTACAGGAACCCCATTGTCCGCGAAAAACCCCGCTCCAAGAACGACGTGGAGATCCCCGCCACTGTGTCGGCTGTGCCACCAGAGGACAGCGAGCTGGGTCTGCGAAGCCCCTTCAAGTTTATTGTACAGAAACAGCAGAGAGAAAGGACCCGGTGGCTCAACTCACCTAACAGCTACTTGAGGGTCAATGTTCCTGAACACTCACCCAGCGGGGATGTCAGCCCCAGGACCAAGACCATGGTGCGTTCATTTTCATGTCAAACCAGAACAGGAAATTTAATGGTCCAATCCCTCACTGTTTTAGTCTCTGAAGGATAGTGAGCTGGGAAGCTGCCATTCCTTTATATTAGCCTGCCCTCTTGTGGCTAGCTTGATAACTGCATGGTGCATGTTTGAGTTAGTTACCAAAGTTTTACCTACTGTTTTCTTTTCCTTAGTGGATGAAGTCTTCACAGCCAGGCAACAATATCGGCACGCCAATAAAGATTGAGGACCCCAACCAGTTTGTCCCACTCAACACCGACCCCACGGAGGTTCTTGATAAGAGGAACAGGGTCAGTTTAAATATTGTCACTTTTTTTTCATACATTAGTTACTTCATGTTGTAATCCTCAGCATCAAAGACTCACAGAGACTTGATGCTTATTTTATGTATTGATCAGAGGAAGTATTTGAAAAATTACAACCAGTTTTTAATTCAAATATAATACATAAGCATGTTCTATGATGTATGCCATAAAACTTATACTGTACACTGATGCTGATATCAACAGGGTTGCAATTAACTGCTAGCTTTTATTGATTAGACTTTTAATTTTTTTCCTGTCTAATACCCAAATGTTGATCTACTTTCATGCATGAGGTAGAAAAACAAATCCTCACATTACAGAAGCTGGAGCTCTTTTGCTGGAAAAATAGATCAAAATGATTCATCGTTTATCAAGATTATTTCTTTTTTTTAATGATTATTGATAGATCATTGCAGCTGTACCCTCTGGGGTGGAGGCTGCATCCCAAACAGAATCAACCATCATGCTGATGGGTCGATAAATTGAAGAACTGTACTTTTGTTTCTGAGACAATGAGCCTCATGGAGCCAAATTGTCCCATATTTCCTCTCAGTTTTCTGCTAAGAGATAGAATAACATAAGTCATTTCCAGATGCACCAAACATTTTTAGCAGTCCAAATCTGCTCTCACCCAGGTGCAATGAATCCCACTTGATCATTAATCGGAGGTCTGTGGCAGATTGTTTGTTATTACCTTAGATAAGCCTTTCAACACTAAATAAAGGCAGGTGTTGTGTGGTGTGCAAATACTCTTGGAGTATTGCCTGGATGAACAAAGCATCAAGAGCCGTATGTTAGCCAATCAGGAGCTGAACACAGTATCATCTGTGGTTTAATCAGTGGGGATAAATGGACAAATGTTAATAACCGTCTTTGTTAGAGCGCTCTCAATTACTCATAAAATGTTCTGTTACCCAGGAGAAAAACAAAAATTAGAGAATATTGGTAAATCCCAGAAATCACGAGGTACTAACCAATTGAAAACAAATCATGGATACAAACGAGAACAAGAGGAAATTTCTTCCTATATTGCATGAGGCCCATTGTATGACACACCTCATGTTGGCATGTGTAGAATAATTTTAACATACTGTACCTAACATCACTGATTCCATCACCAAGGTTTGATAATGATTTTTTTAATACATTTGTTCAGATAAAAGAACAGCACAGAGGTTACCAGATGACTGCAGGACCAAAATCTCAACTGCTAGCAGGCATTGTTGTGGACACCATACCTGGACCAGTGAGTATATTTTTTACCATGTGTGAGCAAAGTCACAGATGTAATACTGCATGTCACTGTCTTCATTTTTCTCAATTTCTGACACATATTTTCTCAATTGCTGGGGCAATTTTCTAAGAGCAACCACCACAACATTTTATACTGAGCGTTACATGTCATTTGTCTTTCCAAAGTCGCTCACTCACAGAAAACATTCAACTCAAAGTAAATAACTTCAAGAAGTTAATTAACACCACAAGTGACATGTCACTTTAATTAGGTTTCCAGGTCTGGTTTTAGTACAGGGAAGGAAATGCATTTTGCTGTGCCTTCTTCAAAGTGCAGACACTTTAATTCTTTTAACTTGCCACGGAGTGGGTGTCAATCAATGTACAGTACCAACAGATGCACAATATCTCATGAGCCCCTTTCAGGCATTAAAAGCAAAATTTTTAACTGGTAATGAAATGTCTCACTTTAATACCGATGCCTAAATGTAATTTAAATCAACAAACGGAACTAACAGCGTGAGGTTATTCTAAGTTATTCTTAAAGCCTGCAATGGAACACATTTTTCATGACATCACATTAAACCACACCAGAGTTTTCTCTGGCTGAATTCGAGTTGCTTCAGTCGCTAATTGAAGTTGCTGCTCTTCCTCCTCCCAGTGAAGTGGTCTCCTTGCGGCATGGAGTGAAGCAGAGGGACTGTGTAACCCAGCGTTAGATTAAACACTACCACCTTTGTCCACAGGGACCGCCATCATCAACACAAAAATGAGAACCTTCATTGAGCTGCTAGAAATCCAAAAACAAACCTACATAAAGGCAATCAAAGCAAACAGATAGTAACATATTGGCAATTCTGGACAGTTTAAATATCCTCAGTACGAAACTGTGTGTGCGAAAGAGGACATTACAATTCTTTATTGTCTTCTCTTATTGAGACATACATACAGCCCACTAAGAAAGTCAAATATCCTGTTGCTGAAAATGGCCGCCTGCCACGACTGGAACAAGTTTAATCGATTTTGATTACAGAGGCTAACGTGACGCATCATTGGCTCAAATAAAGATATCTGTATTTGATTTCTGCACAAAAAGCAAGCAGAAATGCACGTACTGTTGTGTGAAAATGAAATATAGATTTGAGAATTGCACGCAGGATTTCGAGAAACCAGGCGTCATTGTTCCATGTGAGCAGTTAGCTCTATTTACTGCTAAATGCATTACATCAGATGGCCACAATGTCATTTTCTTCTCTCCTTTCAAACAGGCTTTCATCATTGAGGACGAGGAGCATACTCGCTCCCTTCCCCCCAACCCCTTCAGTGAGCTCACAGAGAAAGAGCTGGAGGAATACAGGAACACAGTAGAAAGAAAGCAACAAGGCCAGGATGGTAATTTATCCTTCATTTACTGTCTTCAAACTGTTTCTCAACCATCACAATGCCTTCCAGTGCACTGTTGCTCTTAGAGGAAACTGAAAACTTATTCTTAATTTAATCCATATACCGATACTGATATCTGACATCATCCCGTGTAGATTATGAGTGTGTGATGTTTTGAAGTTAATCCTTTGCAGTCACAGAGCTCATGGAAGACACCGAGATGCAGAGATAAAGCTAATCTCGAGGGTAACCTGACTTCACCATGCAAGCCCAAGAGGAAGCAGAGAAAAGTTCAGGCTCCACTAAATGCACAATTCTGAAGAACTATTAAAACAAATTGAGCTTGTTCCTCTTTTAAATTAAGAAAGACATTGGATATTACTTCATGAAGTGCAGTTACTGCTTATGTCTTGATTATCACTTGCTGATATTGGAGTTTTACATCCTCCAAAACTTTGCTGTACTCACTGCGTCCACTTAAAAACAGAGCCATTAGCCTGCGGTCCAGGCGGCTAATTGGAGTGCTTGGTTGCTGCCCGGAGGCACTGTTGGAACTACTTTCCATGAAATAAGGATATCCCTGCAAAAAAATGCCAGCAGGAGAAAAATGTCAGTCCGCGGTTTCGCTCTTCCTCTGAGCTGTGAAGTGGGCTCACAGGGACGCCGAGAGATGAGCTGCGAGAACATCGGCCTTGTCAAACTACCCGTGTCTTGTTTGTGACCGTAGACAAGGAAAAAAATGTGAGCAGGAGGGAAAATTTTCTATAGCTGTGTATTAGAATTGCACGTGTATTTTTCACTAATGGAGAGAACTGGAATGCAGCAGAGTTGTTAAACCAGCCTAGTTTTGAGGAGTTTTTTTTCTTTTTATTTGCAGTGCTAGTGGAATGAGCAGTCTGCCCTCTGCTTTTTGGCTCAGACTGAAATATCTCAACAATTTTGTACAGACACTCACAGTGTTCAGAGTATTGATCTTGGCGAACTCCTGACCTTTTCCCTTGTGCCATCATGAGGTTTTGAGAGAAATCTCTCGACAACCACTGGACAGATTGCAGTGAAATTGGGTTCACACGTTCATCTCCTTGGGGTGAACCGTAATGACCTTGGTGATCCTTTCATTAGATTACTTAATCTGGTACTTTTGTTCATGATCATATAACTGCAAAAGGAAAGGAATTCGGAAGATGGTGAAGACGATGAACATTTCACCAGCAAAACCTCAGCATTAGCATTGTCATCGTTAGCACTGATGAGTCCTCTGATGTCTTTAATCTCTTTACAGAAGATGATGATGCCACTGACGCAGATGAGATGACGACTTTTGACGGCTCTACTATCTCTCTGTCCCTCTCCCCCATAATGACGCCAGCTAAACAAGGTATTAAGAAAGTCAGAAGGCACATAAGTGATTAG
Organism: Terapon puta; assembly: GCA_028564955.1. Lineage (NCBI taxonomy): Eukaryota > Metazoa > Chordata > Actinopteri > Centrarchiformes > Terapontidae > Terapon > Terapon puta. The sequence continues at coordinate 14,344,026 of JAOXYL010000039.1, forward strand.
GTTGTTAGTTGCTGTGTTTTGTGTCCCACCAGTGTGTTTTATTTCCCTCCGGTGTAATCTAAAAAAATTTAATGGATATTTAGATATATAATTGCAGCCTTGATTGTGTGACTGCACTTCTTATCCACATCCCTCATCACTGACTTGGTTTCTTCTATTGACAGACTCAATTCCCAATGGGAAAGACCACTTGGAAGAGCTGGAGGAGGATCTGAGCATTGAGGTATCCAAGCTGAGCGTGAGCACTTCAGAAACAGTGGAAATCTCCATTACCTCGAAGGAGAACTCGGGGGACGCGCAGACCCCGGAGAGCCAAACCAAGTCCCCCAAGAAAAAGAAAAAGAAGTTCCGCACACCTTCCTTCTTGAAAAAGAGCAAGAAAAAGAAGGAGGAGAAAGAAAAAACAGAAGCCTGAATGCATTTACTGTCAAAACAATTAGTGTTTTGTTAGGAAAACGTCTGAATTGCATTCTGAATTTTTACCTTGTTGAAGGGAAGTGAAATGAGACAAATGGCTCTCATTTAGTCAGAATGTCTCCCAGGACTGTGTTGTTTTTACACATCTTCCCTCACTCACAGCTATCATTTCATGTGAAAGTTTTTTCAAGATGCTAAAATGGATGTTTTGTTTTGTTTTTTATTCACCCTTTCCCACTAAAATTTGCGATTGGGCTCAACTAAATGAAATCAACTAAAATGTGAAAAGAAACTGCATACTTGTGGTTGTTATTACCCATATTTTTAATGGGTTTAAAAACAAATACCATAGGACGACGAAGTTGTGAAGGTTTTGAAAACATCACATTACAATTATGAATCAAGTGATTTTTTTTCTTTTTTTGCACAGGTTCATTGTTGAATGTATACTGAAAACTAAAAAAATTGTTTATAACAATTTAAAAATGTAACAATCACACTAGTAGTGTAACTGGCTGAAGATTATATAATATTTAGCCTTATAAGAAGTACGATTTGTATCTGAAACTATTCATAGTTATATTATCTTGTAATAATATATGTTGGTTTATATTATAGGTATTACTATATAGTGTTTGATAGTTCAATAAATGATTTGATAGTCTTTACGTATTTACATACTAACTCTAAATACTAAACAGGCTGTGATGGATAATTAAGTAATAATTCCTGTTTTTACATTTATGTCAGTGGTATTGTTCCCATGGTTGCTGCTTTATTGTAATTGTGACAAGGAATTGACTGTCACTAATAGAAAGAGCTCAGCAGAGTGATGGTTCTTGGATACTGAAGTTTATGAGTTTGACTTTTAAATAACTGACAGAAAATCACTGCTTGTTTGGATGCTGACAATGAAAGTGCCAAGCCTGAATCAAGGAAAGTTGAATGTGATGGATGTTGTGACTCATTTTGTCCAAACAGTCCGTTGATGGCAATATGCTGCGCAAAAAGCTTGTCTTCATAGCCACTGTTGGAGTTTGATATAAAGTATATTAGAGGACCATATATTTACATCCCAGTCAATAATGTGAATGACTTGTTTTGACCCAAAGGGAGTGAATTCTTTGCCTTTGTAAATAGTTTGTTTTTGTGAAGTTCTTTTGTTACGCTAAACCAAATGTTAAGCAATGAAACATAGAAATGTGACAGTACAATCTAATAACAATATTTTAACGTCTTCTTTTATCAGAATATTTTTTATTCTCCTTAATGCACAGCGCACCGTGTTTACAAAATGTATTACTTCTGTAATTTGTGTGCCAAGTGCTTGTATTTTTCTCTGTTTACATTGCTCTTTGTGTTGCCTGTTTTTTTTTTTTCCACGGTGCTTTACCTTACAGTCACCTTGCCTCAAAGTCAGTCTTTTTAAAATTGCCTTCCTCCGGATGTAATAAAAGCTAGCATATGTTTCCAGAACTGTTGCATTGCACTCTTGTTTATTGACTGAAATATATATGATGTTATCATTTTCTTATCTTTACTCATATGCAGTTCCAAACATGGCCAGGGTTTATGATAATGCTGGAGGCTTACGCATTTATTTCAGTTACGGCATTTCACTCTGGTGTGGTGTGAAACTCGAGCTAATTATACCCAGAGACAACATGACACCTCAAAGTATGAAACAAAGCTTTCTAGAAAACTATTTACGCAGGCTCCCCTTTTGAAAAAAAGCAGCGTCCCCCTAAAACAATGCTCCCTGTTCAGTGATAATTGACCGTGTGAAGCTGTATAATCAGTCTTCAGCCATGATATGAATGGGCGTTGTCATGGTAATCCACTGAGAGGGGGCTCTGGAGACAAAGAGGGGATTTGGTGTCTCCAACAGGTGTTCATGTTGGGGTGGGTGGGTGGGGTGACAGGATCTATACGTACACCGCCCCCAACACAAACACCTCTCCGACGAGATGACATACGGACAATAAGATGAGGTCAAAGGGTAGAAGGTAGCGCATTTAATTAAACATGAAAAAAATGACCAAATTGGGAGAAATTAGATTAGATTAGATTTTTTTAAGTAAGACATATGAGTATTATATGAACAAAAAAAAAAGGACGGTCAGTTATTATGGATAAATTTTTTCTTAGGGAGTGAATTTTTCTCTAGTAATGATAATAAACACAACACACAGGCCTTTTCTTAACTTTTTTTTTCTTTTTTTTAAGTGTGACCCGCGCCATGCTCCAAACTAGTCATCTGAACAATCCTCGTCAGTGTGTGGATGACAAAGCTTAGCGCTGAGCTCTTCCGTGTACTGACAGCGCTAAGGAGAGGACGGAGCAGGTGACACACGTCTGGCCTGCTGGAGTGTCCTTCTGCTGTGACCTCGGGGCAAAGTGCAACCATTGTTTTAAAACAACAGGGGGCTGCTGCTGCTGCTGCACAATGCTGCATCAGAGACCATCGTATTAAAGACCACCAGCATGTGAGAGAATAGAATCAGATAGATGGACAGGCGAACAGACAAGATGATAGATCGCCCTCGATAAAGAGGCATTTTTTTTCTTTTAACAACACCTAAAATGGTTTATACTCTGCCGTGTGACACCAGCGTGGGATGTTTGGCACATTCTTTCATTAATACTCACACCAGCGCTGTGTCACTTTGCCTCCTCTGTGACAGCCGAGCCACTGGTGTAATCCTCAGGCTTTTCAGATTACTCCAGTTGGGGTCACATTCTACACCAACCTACAGCGGGTCAGCTTTCCACGCTGTCGCTATCAGCGCGCAACAACGCTCCGTCGGCCCGTCTGCGCACAAGCCTCGCAGCACAGATGAGCCTTTTCCTGGTGAAATGCTGTCAGTTTCCATCCCCCCGCTGAACTCCCTGTCCACGATTTATCTGTCCTTCTGAGCATGTGGGTAGCAGTAGATGATGTCTGGTGATGCCCGTGGAGTTGTACATTTGCATTGGTGTTATATGAAAGATGCTCCAGTAACCGGGGACTTCATCAAATGGAAAAAATGCAAACTAACAGAGAAACATCCCCCCTCCAAAAATAGACCTGTGTTTATTAAGAGTTTATGAAGGCACCTTTGCATGTTTCCATTAATGTGGCCTGTTTTTGCCATTTAAGCATGCGTATCGGTTTCACCGTCCAGATCAGGGCCGTCTGTGTGTCTGTCAGGCCTTGCCAGGCAGCTGAAATAGACTCCATGGGAGGGTGTGCTCTCTCACAGGCGTCCGTTACAGGCCTGGCCACATCTGCAGCGGGCCAGCCATCTGCACCCATTGTCTCGGAGGCACAACACAGCCCCGCACGCATGGCTGGCCTCGTAAAAGACAGGCCCTTTCCCCCCGTCCTCCTCCATCCCTCACAGGGTAGGGGTGAAATGACTTCTTAATCAGTCAAAAGGGGACAACAGAAGTGCAGCAGCAACGTGGATGTAAACTCCATTTCAAGTTTCTTTCTTTCTTTTTTTTTTGGTTGTTTTCTGTTTTCAAAAGTAAGTTAACTTGAAATGGTGGGAAAAGCACTTCAGTACTTCATTGTCATGTCAGTTCTGAGCTGAAGCAGCCCCACAAGACATTTCACTGTGTTTTTTTTTTTTTTACTTTCTAGTTATCTTGATGTGAGTTTATATTGTTTTAGAACAACAAATCTTGGGGGCAACAACAGGATTATTAAAGGTAAATAGTCTCAAACTGCCTCTAAAATCATATGAATGCATTCCTATTTCAACCTGAGAAACCCCCCTCCACATTGGGATATAAGTCACCTTGCAAGTACAGCATCAGACACCTGAATACACAGACCAACCTCACGCTCTTATGTGCACGATATCCAGGTTGCACTATGGATCAGGCCCATGACTGTCTGCTCCATGTGGCCTTGAGGCTTTTCACTTTTAAAGTCTGCTCACATTTGGTTCACATGTTAACTGCGTGCACATGAAAGACAGCTCCCATTTGTCATAATCATCCAGTTTATACCAAGTGAAATAAAGCAGCACAGTTGCAAATGAAAGCAGGCTTTATGTGTGTTATTTGTGACTATCCTGCAGTATTGATAATGAGGATTTATCATGGCACAGTTGACAATGAATGCAATGTGCATGCGTTAGTGGGAGGGATTAACCACCAAGTAGGGCAAGTGGCTGAGGCTAAGGACTGCAATTCCATCGAGCCCAGTTCATTTCAGTCATCCGCTCAGTGCACGGACGGGACGAGGAGAGCACATCCCGGCGCCGCTTGTTTGTCAAAGTCCCCCCATCCCCTTTAAAAACAACAACAACAGCAAAAAGTGAAAAAATGGTAAAGTACATGCGACAGCACGGCGCGCTGAAACCCGAAGAGGTCCTGTCGGAGTCTGACGCGTCCATGGACCAGCAGGATTTCGGAGAGATGTCCGACTACTCGTCTTTCGGCGACGTTTTGTACTCCAAATGTTCCGCAATGGACCAAATCGGCACTTTCATGAAGAACGTGCAAGTGCTGCTCGATGCGGCCAATTACATAGAAAATATCGAGAAGAACAGCGGAAGTAAGTAAACACGGGCTGATGGTGGTGGTGGTGGGGGGTGTTAACGCGTAATGCGCCGAGCAGACAACAATAGAGGCGACAAAAGACGCGCAGCGGACGGATGAACCGGCCCGACGGCGGCCGGCAGTATTTCACCTGCTGCTGGAGAGAAAAACACACTGCGGCTTTGCAGGATGTGTGCGATTGAACAGAAGTGGGACAATTGATTTGAGGAAGCATCGCAGGGTTTTTTTTATTTTATTGCAACAATAGCCTGCAGCTAAACGATGTGCTCCCCTTAAAACTGCAGAGCAGAGGCAGATTTCAGAGGATGTGCACCGAACAGTGTCATCGTTGTTTTAAATGCATGTGTGCACATCGACGTTAATGCGTGTGGACGTTTTATGGTGTTTTCAGTCTAATTTCCTCATCGGATATTTTATCTCGCCGTACCGCAGCTCGTTTCGCCAAAATGTAAAAACAATTGCGCCCACTCTAAAATAGCCAACGACCTTGCTGCGCATAACGAAATAAATTTGCAGTTTATGTCTTATTTCTCCTGAAAAGTGTCCAATTCAAAGCCCTCCTATCATTTTCAGACGCAGCTGCTGCTTCCTTGTATGTGTTGTTCACATGGTTTCCACATGGAACGAATTGCCAAGTTTTCATTGGTCGGGACGCATGTTCCCAGCGCGAGAGTCACTGCGGATGACCAATCACAGCGCAAAATCGTGTCTGACGTCGTATGTTACTGGGATGGGGAGTTCATGGGAACTGTAGGCTTTTTTCAGGAGCAGCGAGAATACTGTACAATGGAGATGTGTTCATGCTCAAAGGCTGTGTTAATAGAGACTTTAGATACACGATTACATCCTAAATGCTCATTTTACATTTCTTTCTACTGATATTAACATTTTCTAAGAAGGGCTATCTATTACACAGATTTAGTTCTTTAAGTTTAATTCCATGGATGTGCTGCCGTCTGTCACGTACTTGAATGTAATTTAGAATTCAGGCCAGATAAGGTCACATCCATCATGCAAATCCAATCCTGCACGAGGCCTTTTTGCTTGTAGCACATTTGTAAAAACTGTACAATCTAGTTAATCCTCTTGATCTTTTTCCATTGCCAGAATGTGAGCATGGATATGCATCAACATACCCAGTGACCCAGACTGCACACCAACAAAAACAGCGGAAATTCAAGAACAGGAAACTGGACAATATTCACAATAGGTAGGTTCAGGTCTTGAAAGGGGGCCTCAAGTTAAATATAGTAGATGTGAATAGTTTTTGTCTTCATTTATGTGATTATGTGAACACTGCAGCACTTTGTTCCACAAGTACTGGGATTGCTTTGTGCTGCATATACTGTGTTTTACATTCATCAGTCTTGTATAACAGCTCTGTTTTTATATTTATAATTTCAACAGGTCGGCACACAATGAACTGGAAAAAAATAGGTGAGTTAAACAAGACTGAAGAGGTCATTTGTGTGCATGTTTATGACAGAAACAGAACAGGACGGTAATGACTGCACTGAGGGATATGCCAGGATGAACACAGTAAAATGTAAAGACTGGGGCAGTTATGTTAGATTATTAAGTTTTTTTAATGCTTTTGTTATATATGCATAACAGGTTAAATTAAAAAAAAGTCATACGGAAGAGGGAGAAACGCAGAATGCCCACAGTATTTAAACTGCTGTAGCACATTAGGTGCTCAGGACGTTTATCTTATGAGCCAGCTGTCTCAAAATGGAGCTTCAAGCTGATAAACTAAAAAGCTTTCTCTATTCTACCATGTTTGCATATCTCAGCGCTGTGCTAAATATGTTGACCAAACCATTTCTAAACTAGATGTACCGCAGTTCTATAAATCAGCTCATTATCACTGCAGGACTATGAAAAAGACATTTCTATCAACAATGTGGAATGTGTTTAGCATTTGTGTATGATAGCTATGTGCATTTTGATAGGCAAATAAACGGACGATGCAATGCAGCCTCAGTAGCAGTTCTGGTCCTGGAGGACATGCAGACATTTCCCCAGTCAGCAAACGGGAACCGTCTGTTTCCAGACAACAGGGCTTCTTCCTGAGAGATTCTGAGCTGCAAATCTAACAGCAGCTTGTTTCTGCAGCTCCAGGATGAGGCAGCCCCTGCTCTGAGCAGGACACAAATGTCAGGACACATTCATTCTAAAATTAAATGCCCAGCTAATCTTCAAAAGCAAACCATGTGTGAGAGAATCGCGGTTTTGTGATGGGAAAAATGGCATCTTTAAGAGGGTGCTTTATTTCATATTTTTATGTTGCAAAATGGTGGCCAATGCAGAGAGAAGAGATGACATCACAACTTGACCTACATTTTACTCCTTTATTTGAAAGGCGAGTGAGTGTCTTTTGCCAGTTTCTGCATTAGTCCAGACCACAGGACCAGAGGCTTCGGTGGCTCAGAAACAGAGCATCGGGCTGACCTCAGCAGCTTTTAAATCTGGATCCAGACAGATCCATACGTAATTGCAAAGGAGTCAGATGGTGTGTTTAGCTAACAAAATGGATAAACAGATCAATCAGGAGTCTGAATATCTTGACTGTTACACTCCTCATCACAGATGGATTAATTTTATTATATTTAAAATGGACCAGGACCAATAAAATGGTTGTTTTCCTTAAATATTACAATACTAATTAAATTGGATAAGAAGGAAATAATATAATCTGGCTTAATCAGGATCAGTGCAGAGGACAATACATCAGTCTGGAAATCTCATTTTACAGTTTTCAATCTCTGATAATTCGCATTACTTCATGTGTGCTGTCGCTAAAGAGAAATGACCCTTCTTGATTGTGTCGCCTCCTACAGACGAGCACATCTCCGCCTGTGTTTGGAGAGGTTGAAGTCCCTCATCCCTCTGGGACCAGACTGCAGTCGGCACACCACGCTGGGACTACTCAACAAGGCCAAAGCACATATTAAGGTGTGGTAGTCTAAGGAAGCCCCTGTAGTAAGGCATCATCATGGGATTAAGTACAAAATTCTGCCAAATTTTGTACTCAAAAGTAATGACGTAATCACATTTACATGCTCCTTTTTTTACTGACGGACCACAGATTGATGGTTGGTAATACCAGTGGTGACATAAGAAATTATATCTTTTGTGCATATTTATTTATTATTTATTTATGTATTATCTACAGAGAGGTTTGGAGATTTTTACAAAGCAAAAGAAACTGTGTGCTGTTCGCTCATGAATACCTAGAATTAAGAGATATCTGGCTGCTCCTTTGAGTAAAAATGTTTGATGTTATATTGACTGCTGATATAGATCTGCAGCACTACAGAGAGTTACTTTGATATACAAAGGGTAGGTCCAAGTGTCTACTTGAATTCTGTAAAGAGACCCGATGTGAATCTATAGTGAAGGCTTACAAATGTAAGCCACACCAGTCAATAGACTCATCCTGTTTGTTTTTTTTAGAAGAAAATTGCATTTTTGCCCTCATCATGGTGGCCCATTGTCTCTGGTTTCTCTACCAGGTGCATGCTGCTGTGCTGTACTGATGCTTTACTGTACATCAGATGTGATCACAGTGCAGCGCCACAATATTTAGCCTGAATTTGTTGTTGTGGAAAGTACATATTGAGAAATTTGAAAAAACAAAAACAAAACATTTTAGAGAAATATTAATAGTTCATAAAGACATCCTCCCATTTGTTTTGTGATCATAGCTGTCAAAGTATAAACATCAGGAATAGAGGAAAAAGGTCCTGATTTTCTAACTCTTTTATTATCTATTTGGCTCAAGTTTCAGGATTATAGTCATCACACACTTAATTTAAGGATTTTTATTGCATATTAAATTGACACCGGTTTGGTAATAAATCCACTTATATTAGAAGTGGTTAATGAGAGACTGATTATATACAGCAGCAGAGAAGTTAGGAGCTTTCTTGAGGCACTTTTGTGCAGTCACTTTACAAGGAACTATTAAATGAACTGCACATTAAGGCACTTTGGCCTCAGCATTATTTGCTACTCTGTGATTTCATTTTTTCTTTCACTTTGGACATATCTCCCTTTGGCTGCTGCCGGCATTGCCCTTTGTGCGATTTTGAGCCTTGGTGAGTCTTTGATTAGGCCTTGCGTCTGTCACCCTACGGGATAATGTGAATAGTACACTGACCATTGGCCTTCAGAGCACCAGATCTGTTCCTGATTGTTAGAGCAGGCTGCCTGAATGGACCACTGAGTGTATCTGAACTACATGAGAGTGTCGATGGGCACATACAATTCTGTGGCGTCAAAGCATCCAAGACTCAACACTTGGGCTCCCCTGATGGCTACAGTCAAAGCCAGATGAGATTTTCTTTTGGAAATATTGGATTTTCTTAAGCCCAGACTGTGCAATCTCCAGCAGTGGGAAGCAGTCGGGCTGCAATAAGAAAACAATCCTTGTAAAAGTCTGTGGGAGTTTATCACAGTGGGGGGTAGTGGATAAAGTACCTGTGATGTCAGCTGTTGACTTTGGACTAGACTGTTTGAAACTCCAGGAAATGGAGCTGCTGAATCCTGCTGTATTGTATTTTTTAAACCAGAGGTTTTTGTGAGGGTGAAAAGGGTGGCACAGGGGCAGCTAGTGTTATATTCATGGCTGCAAGAAGTTAAAAAAAACAAAAAACACACACAGCCTGTATTGTGATATAGGAAAAGCATGACTAAGTGTTCACCAAAATCCATACAAATTGCTATGTTACAAGAACCAAGTAATTGATATGCAATATTTATGGAAGTTCAAGTGTAGCATTTAACCAGAAAAACATCTTCAAATGGCTTTAAGAAAAAACTAATCTTGGCCTTTTTGTAAATATCTACAATATGCAAATCTAAAAATTACCAATGTGAGAAACATCAGAGGAAGTAAAGCATACATAGCATGCATGTTTGTATGCATGCAGTATTCATCTTAGAAAATTGATTTCTGAAACTTTTAAATATCTTTCACTTGTGTGGTAATTGCAGCTGTGCAGACACCACATCAGCAGTAAGTCTTGATCAACAACTGGCTCGCATACAAAATGTGAGGACTTGTTACTATGCTTCTCCAGTAGCATGAATCTGTTTTTTATTTATGACATGATCTGATGTGCAGATTAGAGTGAAGTGATAGGGTCCTCTTATAATAATTGAGGTTCATAGTGCATCTTCAGGACTTTGGTTATTTGTTAGCTTAACCAGACACGACTTGAGCTGTTTGTGTGTGTTGTTTGAAGTGCATGACTTTTTTTAAATTACTGTTGGACACCACAGATGAAGAAAAATCAATGACCAAGTGGGGCAAGAAATACAAAAGAGCTAGAAGGAAAATAAATAAATGTTTCTGTTAAAGGCAGAACAAGACTTTTAAATTAAATTGTATACCAAAACCTGTAAAGTAATTACTCTGTCTTTTCAATGCATCTTTCACATACATCCACCTCACGCAGAAACACCAGACAACTTACTGTCCTTGTGTGTTGAATAATTTATTATGAGCCACAAAGGGTGCATTTGACAGCAACAACAACTACATATTAACATCACGTTAGTGCATATGAGAGTTCACAGGCTTCTTATTTATAAGGTGTATTAATTATTAGGGAGGTGTAGTCATTATGATGTGATTTAATGAAAAATAATTCATATAAACACAAAATGTGCAACCTTGGATCCACACATGCTGATTGGCTTGATTATATTTGGGCTACCACATAACAATCCACCTAACTCCTCTGCGTTGCCCTTTCTTCAGAAACTTGAAGACATGGACCGGAGGAGTCAGCACCAGCTCGAGACCTTAGAGAGGGAGCAGAGGCACCTGCAGAGGCAGCTAGCCCAACTGCAGAGTCACGGAGAGAGGGAAAGAGTCCGCACGGACAGCCTGGGCTCCCGTATGGACTCTGACCGCTCAGAGTCCGACAGAGGTCAGTGTCCAAATCAGAGCCTTTATCCAAGGGCAAACTTTTTCGTATCATTAGGATTTGTTCTTCTTATCAATATATTTGTTCAAGGAATCTTAACAGGCAAGCACAATGTCAAATATTTAGACTTGCGTGATTCAGAACAGTAATCTGTATTAATCTGTTTTCTTTTTGAACAGAGGAGATTGAAGTAGATGTGGAAAGCACTGAGTTCTCCCATGGAGAAATGGACAGTGTAAGCACCAGTGGTGCAAGTGACCTGGATGACCACAGCAGCCGGCAGAGCTCAGCCAGTGATGAGGGCTACTCCACTTGCAGTCTAAAACTGGCCTTCTCTGCTTAAAGCAGCAGCCTATACTTTCACTTCAGCTGCAGTCTTTTATGGCTTTCACCTTTCAAAGTACCAGCCTACAGCTCCATTCTCCTTCGCAGTTTAGGTTAACTGTCTTCAGAAGAACAACCAGCCTCAATCCCACCTTTACCCGACAAATGAAACATCTACTCTGCCCCAAGAACCAGCCTTAAGTTCAACTCAGTCTAAAAAGTTTAAAACGTCTCCTTCCAAAAGCCAAGGAGCTCCTCTACATCAGTCTAAAACATTTTACACAACCGCCTCAAATCTCAAATTCTCTGGCAATACACAGTTTCCTCATTTTCAAAGTTGACTTAACCAATCACCTGAATGTCCCATGACCCAGTACCAGCTCCAACTATACCTGCACTCAATACTGATCCTGTAGAGGACCCATGATTGCACAGTGTTCAACACTGAATGGGAAACTCTACCTTTAGTCAAGTTGATCTTTGAAACCAGCAAAAACACAAACACACCCAATACCAGCTCGAAGCTCACCTTTGGGAACGTTTGCTCCATTTGCCTTGTAAAAACATTGCCCTTTTTTCTTTGGATAAAATATCCAGACGGCACTTCTTGTCGATGTAACAAGTAAGTGGCAAGGGCTACGATGTCTGCATTCCAAAATGTTTATTACACTTCTATAACCTCTGCTTTAGGACCCACAACCATCATTGATCCATGTGGCGTCCCTCCTCTTGACTGAAAGTCGTATCCAAACAGGTGGTGTAGTCCACCCTTGTGACTCTAATTTATTTTGCATATGATTATAGTATTTATTTTTGGTATATTTAATTTTACCGTAGCTAGATATTGGTCATGCTTGAATGAAAAAAACAAACAAAACTCTGCTATTAAAATATTTTCTTTTTTTCTTTTGTTTACCAAATTACTTGACATGAAATGAGTCCCCACTGAAGCATACACACTGCTACAGGTTTAATGCATTACTCGATGGTGTTTCGTTGAAACAATGACACATCTCTTTCACATTGTGCGCAAATTCAGTTTTATTTAGACAATAATAAGCTATCCCGCACTTGTCCAAGCACAAGGCTAAAGCAATAACGCATCTAGTTTTATCATATCTTTTAATGTTCGGCTGTGTTTAAACACAATTCTGTCCGTCCAATACCAAATGGCAGTTTGGTAGTTTTTCCACTTGCTCCAGTAGTGGTATCAGTTATTAATAATCAGCAGTAAAATGATTGTAATTGATTTTTTAAAAATAAAAAGCTATGGTGCATGTGTGTTGAATGTAGCTTGTCTAATCATGTTGTAATGTGCTTTGGATTGACAAGTCTTTAAAAATGTCTGTAGCATGAAAAACAAACACTACAGAATACTAATTTTGGTTTATACATCAATGTTTAATAATGTATCTTTTTGTATTGTAGCTTAAAAGTTAAGATTCTTGAAATTTGGAGACTTCCCAATACTAATTCAATGTATCTTTGACACATATAATTGCACTGCTGACCTGTTAGAATCCATGAAACCAAATAAGACATTTCAGTACGACCATTTATCTGCATTTTTCTGGTCCAAGTGCTAAGTAGATCACCACCAAATTGTGTCTTAACATGGGTATATGACTCTTGCACAAAGTTCCTTGTTACAGGTCTTTCCCCCCCCCCCCAACATGTTTGGGAATCTATAAAATGCACTATGAAAAAGACTTTTGTTAAGGAAGTATGTTGAAGCACACCCCAGAATGTTTTTTCTTGTGCTTAATCAGCCATCCAAGGTGACTTTTTTGCAAAACGTGCTGCTGGTCCCCTGCTAATACTTTGTTACAGTTCCTGATAACTGACCCTGGAATCTTAATAAACCTCTACCACCCATACATAAACCATATTGTCTTTTTTCATTTCTGGTAAGCCTACTATAAATATTCATATAATAAACTGTAGTTTTTGCACCCTTTGTTTGCTCGGGGAAAGCACATATCAATCAACTCTGCAGTTAACACTGTCACTTAAACACACTCAACTCACAAAGTCAAACATGTAAAAGAAAAAACTCTCAACTTTAATGGGAAAAGGAGTTGTATTAACAGCTGTAGCATGCTGCTCATGAAATGGATTTATTAAGAATGGTACAAATCTTTACTGCCACCTACAGGACTGGACAGAGCCACAATGAAAATATAATGTAAAAACAGTCCAATGAGGTGGAAGCAGTTTTTAAAAAATGAAAACAAAACAATGTTTATTTCACTGTTATATGTACAGAAATTAAAACATAAATCAGCCATTTCAAGTCAACACCATTATTCATGTTCAGACCCCCCCACACTGGATCAGCATTTAAAATCCAGCTTCAAATCTACAGGTGTATATTTGTACATATCTTGGAAGGTTTTTGGCCACAGTGGAGCCTGGACACAAATGGCAAACTCTACAGCTTTTCTACAACACCACTTCCTGTTATTACTTAACAGGTGACCTTGCTCCAGTGCAGGGAAAATCCCTTGCATTTGGATATTTTTTGTTGTTGTGTCTACATAATATATAAGAAAACTACATCAATATTTCAAACAATGGTGTGCAAGCAATTCCTTTCAAAGCTTTCTTTACTTGAGAAACTTAAATCATGTATAAACACAATGTAAAGCACCGATACAGCTAGTATACAGTGGATTATTATATACACAATATAACAGGTCATTGTGGCATTAGATGTCTGACATTGTATTTTGATGTGTCATGATACTGGGTCATAGGCTTGTCTGCAATACCACATGTTCCCACTCCCACCTTTCCATTGACGCTTTCTGGAGATGCAAATATGCTCCTCTTCACCTAAAACACAGGAAAGATATGATTAATCAAACATAATGAAAGATATCAATGGATAGTTTGATAACTTTTACTATACATCACACACACAATCTTTCTCCAGCCATTTGTGGACAGGTTTCCACTGGTTTCAAGTTACCTGGTACCTCCGGTCACACACCACACCACAGTGCGCAACAACATGCAGTGTGAAGGACAAATGGTGGATGAGCTAGTGGCTGAAATGGCTGCTCTGATGTTTGCCAACAGCCTGGATTGTGAATCAAATTTCTCATCATACTGTGTTGGAGAGTTTCCCACTCCAAGATTGATGCTACTGTCTAAATTCACACTTTAGTCACTTTAAATTACATCATCAGTTGTCTATTAAACTGTGAAAAGGCTATTACATACCACTCTAACAAATCAAATTACATATCCCATAATGCAGTCTCTGTGGTAGATAGTTTCTCTCCACACAATCCCCACTGTGTAGTCAACTTAAAAATTAAAACCCCTTAAGCACAAACAGGATTGCTGTCAGACCATCTTTTAATTCAAGTTGTACTGGTGAAGTTGAACTATTGAACTCACGCCACAACCTTGTTTCTATGAAAATGCAAAACAAGGAGTTGATGGAAGTTTTTGCCAGTTTATTGTTTTTCGACAACTGCAAAGCTCTTGCTTGGCTGACTTAAACATAAAGCAGTTGTGGGTTTGCTTACTGCATTGTGGATTTCCCAGCACTGTTCTCAAATAAATTCAGGCTTATAAAAAAGAAAACACACCTGTCCTTTCTTGTTCTTTGAGTAGGCTTTGTTGTTGAACTGTTGCCACTTTGACTTCTGCTCCTCCCTCTCTTGCTCTAGTTCCTTCATCCTCTGTACCTTCTTCTGGGCTTTCTTTTTCTTGTATTCCCTCTGCTCGGCTATCTGCTCTTTCCTAGAAAGACAGATAAGGACAAGAAACATTTAAATCATGTTTATCATGTGTTGAAACAATTATAACAACATGCATTAATACAGCCATATATACACATGGACACAAAATATGTGGCTATTATATCATATTGTATTAAAGCCTTTGCAGCTGAGAAAAACTATCGAAGAAAAAGAAAACAGATCTTTCTTGGTATAGAAAGATGACACAGGACTTGCTACTAAACCACATGAAAAAAAATCATCAGAGCCACCGTACGTGTTGAATGTTAAGTGTTTATTTGGGGTCTTTGGGGTCAAACTAACAAGGAGGTTCATTCCGACCTCTCTATGATAGGAAAAGCTGCACATTATTTTCTATAAAGCCATTTTGACAGGAGACCCAACTTCACCTGATTCAAAGTCATTACTGTATTTAAGTATGCTTTTGTGTATGTGCACATTTTTTTGTGTGTTTGTGTGCAAAATAAATTAGTGAGACAGAGTGTTTTTCCTCATACCTTGACTTTGGCTTATCGTCATCAGTCCGTTTGCCCTCCTCTACTTGTTTGAGGTTCTGTAGAGGAATCACTTCAGCATTCCCGTATCCAGAGAAGGTAACGGCTGCAGTGCCGTTCTCTCGGTCTATCTCCTCAATCTCAGCCTCATACACCCTGCCAAAGAATCACGGCTGTAAGCAGGTGAGTATGAGCCAAATACTCAAGCTCTACTTCATAAGCAAAGCTTAACACTGATATACAGTACAGTACTTGTAACAAGACCATGCAGTATTCTATGCAGTAAGCATTTTCTCTGATTACACTCTACCTCAATAATATACATTTCTCCATAAACTGACTTTTCTCTGCTGTCAACTACACAACAGAGAGCTGAAAGCTATGTTCCACTTCAGATCAAGTCTCTTTTGAGTATGGTTGTTCCTTAAAGGCTTTCCAGCAATCTTTCTGAAAAGCGGAAAAGTACTATGGGCAGTTTCTTCGTATTTTAAGATGAATACTCATCTTCTACAGTAGAGATTGATTAAATTGAAATGCCTCATTGTTTTAACATTATTTACTTTTAACATTATTCATAGCAAATATTACATAAAAAGATACTGAACTAGAATGGGTGTATCGTTCAGTAACTTACAGTAAACTATAGTGGCAGATACCACAACATTATTTGAACACTTTTTAGTGTGACTGACAACTCCTGAATTACCAGTGAAATAACATCAAAACAGAGAAATTAACAAATAATAAGGCTTGGTATGTGAATGACAGTGTTAAGGGGAATTTTCCAGTGGGTTAAATCTTTTTGACAGACTAAAATAAATGGCTAAAAAATTGGGGAAATGAATTGGTGACATCAGTCTGACATATTTTCTTCCAATGTAACATACAAATGATGCGCAGTTGGCCTAAATTACTCTCACAATTCAGACAGAACTGAAATTGAAGAACTATAAGTCATGCGGTTGCATGTAAATGTTTTCATAAGAAGAGGCTGGTGATACTCACTGTCCGTCGTGGCTCCATGCAGCCATACACCGGTCCCCCACTTTCCACCCATGCTTCTGGGGGACTGTCTCTGAACCATTGGTACTAGAAGCACTTTCAGTGGGCTGTGAGGTCAATAGGTCTTTTGTCAAATCGATAACTTCCTGTAGAAGAAACAAAATCAAAAAGGGAGTTAGATGTCCATTGTGGGAACAAGCAATTATATACTACATGGAAAATATAGTTAGCAAAACCTTCAAATGTGAAAAAACTGAATAGATTACTTTCAATGTCTGTTGAATTTGCTTAACATAAGGCACTGTGGTATAAATTTAAAAATGTTTATAATACACTGTGGTGATAGTAATTTGACCCTTAACTATTATTGAAAAGTCTGTGTTTTAAGCAGTAAGCAGTTACAAATAAAATCTCTCATGTTTCAACTTTTGAAAGCAAGCAAATACCTGAATGTGAAAGATACAAAAAGCCAAGTAGTGAAATTCAAACCAAATCAACGTAGCTGGGTAGTTTTCACAGTAAAATGTGCCATACTATTTTCACAACAGACCGTTCAATAGCTTTTAATTCAATAACTGGGTGCACAATTGCTTATTAAACTGAAACAATTACAGTCTCCTTTGTCGGGTGTTTTTCCTAATTTCTAGATCCAAATAATGGCAAAGACTTTAACGTCATCATATTCACACAGACACAAACCTGCAAGTCTTTCTGAAGTTTCAGAAGGTCTTCATTATCAGGGTCAGTGGATAAGGCAACTTCTACTTGCTGTAACTGTGCTTTGTAGCTGCTCAGCTGTTTCATCAAGTCGTCCGACATCTGAGTATTGGCAGAAACAAGAAAGACAGAAGTGAGTTTTCTAAAAAGTTAGCATGCATTAGCACGTTCAATAAGCTAAAGGAAACGGTTAATAAATCAAGGAGCTACCTTAGCTCAACAATATGAAACCTAAAGAAAGAATTCGTCATTTGCCAACTTCCCCCCTGAGATAAATAAAGTATTCTGATTAATTGACTAGTTGATTTGTTAAATGTCACAGGTGAAACACGGGCTCTAAATTTTAAAGACAGGTAATGATATAACCTGGCTATGTCACAACACTCGCGTTAGCATGAGGCTAAATCCGTTAGCATGATCCCTCGGCCTTCTTTCGTCGACGTTAATTAAACGACGACTAACTAATGCCAGCTATCGAGGGTACACATACAGAAACACACTTACCTCTGTATAAAATGCTGCTGGTGGATAAACACCGTAAGCCTCCAAATCACAGCTGGGTTTATAAAGGCCGAAAGGTCTCCTGAAAAGAACAACAGTGCGCTCTCCTCCGTACACAAATCGACAACCGGAAAACGGTAAACAGACTCTCGCGACACCAAAGATGAGCACAACACGAACAAAGAGAAGCGGCTCGTTAGTGCCCCCAGCGGCTCAGCTCACAACTTAAACTTAGAAGCGGATATACTACACCTAATACTAAGATCAATAAAGTCGTCTGTCTGTCTGTCTGTATCTTTTTAATTTTATATTTACGTTAATATTTTTTCCTCTATATCTTGAACTTTAGTAATTTTACCTCTACGATTTTTTATTTCTGCATATTTTGAGCATTGTTAGAAGGAGTCTGTGACTCAAGAATTTCATTGCCAACAACTGTACCTCTTGACAAATAAAGTTTTAATTGTTGAATCTCAAATCAATCCTGATCTCACTATATCTAAATTAACCCACTACAAAGACCCCATGGGATTATTACTGTGCTAACAATAGCCCCTTTCTTGAAAAAATATGATATAATTTCACTGATTCAGGTCTCTTAACAGTATTTAATAAGTATTTACATATTTTAATTTAGTCTGTTGTATTAAAAGTCTTGTAAAATGCCCAGGGCTCTCTTTAAACAATAAATGTAGTGATAAAGTTGAGGGACAATGAGGCACACGTCACATTGTACTTTAGTTTGAATATCAAAAGACGGCACCGAGACGCCTCAGAACAGTAAGACCTAAGTACATCTATTTACTCGAGTCTTACTTAGCCTTTTAATACTACTAATGAATAAATATCATGAAATAATTATAGAAAAATATGTGTGATAAGTGCTGAGCAAATTGCATAACAATCCTAAATTAGATAAACAGCGATGCATGCTGGTTTGGCATTCTTACAATTAATTTAAATGAAGCAGCACATTGGCAGATAGTAAAACAATAATGCAATAGAAATATCTCATTGGACCTCTTAAGAAAAAAGAACTGTTTTCCTTTTAGGTATTTTAGGGCAAGCATGATAAGCTAATACAATCAGACTCCTCGTCATCTGTGTATCACCTAATCTGGCAGATGTACGGTCATATGATGGGGTAAACTTTGCCTTAGAATTTCATACAGCAGCCTTTTTTTGTGCAGTAGTTGACCATAGTTTAGTAGAAGAAAACACAGAAAAATACTAAACTTTAAAAAATTATATTCATATATCAAATAGATAAATATGTCTCTGCACATTCCATTCAATTCATTCTACTTTGTTATCTGGAAAGCAAACATTTGTCTAGCTGAAATTTTTATTGTTGCAAACATACTGCTCTTACTGCTCTCTTGCACTACTAGTAATTGATCCCTTCAATAAGTGGCTTTGATCTTCTCTATAGATTAAGATATTATTTCAAACAATTTTTCATTCATGAGATATCTGAACATTTTGTTCATGGAAGAGAACTGCAAGACCACATAGAGTGTACTCTTAATCCATTGTAATTCAATAGACTAGAGATATTACTGCTATAAATCAAAAAATATTGTTAATGTCATAATCAGCCAAGGGTTTCGGGAGCGGGACCAAATTGCTTTTAAATCTCCAGCAGCAGATTAACTCCGCCCATTCCTGTTCTCACTGAAGTGGAGCCAGCATCACAGATCCTCAGCGTCAGATATAAAAGACGAACTCTCCACTTCAGCCACAACAGATGAAAAGATCTGCCTGAGCCAGCGCTATCTGCGATGTAAGTCTGTTTTATGAAATGTCTTCCAAGGGACTTTACTGCAAGTTTTTACTCTGAACAGGTTGGTGGATGAAGAAGTTTTTTTTTCTTTTTTTTTTAGAGAAGAGATCTATTTTTCAAATTATCTGTTGTGGGGAAACTGGGAATAAATCAAAGTTCCCCTTATTCCTTTCTCTTTTTTGTCTTTTTAATATATAAAAAAACATTTCTCATAATATTTCTCTGTGGGTACCTGCTTTTTCACCGAGAAGGAGGAAATCAGCACAGATTCCTTTCAACAATATCTTCCAGAGAACAAAATGAAAAGGCTCAATCCTCTGATGCCGTGTTCTTGAATGGATGATATTAATAGACTGCTGGCAAGCACAGCTTCTGAACCTCTGAAACAAGCACTGTTCAGACAATATCATCGACACCGCAGCTCATCCCGATGGGTCATTTTAACCTCACCGGTGAAAATGAGACTCTGCCTGACCCTTTTACTGCGCACACCTATGTGCCTCTCACGATCTCGGTGGGTATCCTCATCCTGCTCACTGTGTTTGGCAATGTCATGGTAGTGATAGCTGTGATCACAAGCCGAGCCCTGAAAGCACCTCAGAACTTGTTCTTAGTATCTCTGGCATGTGCGGACATCCTGGTGGCCACCTTAGTGATGCCGTTCTCTTTAGCAAATGAGCTCATGGGTTACTGGTACTTTGGGAAACTGTGGTGCGAGATCTACCTGGCTTTGGATGTGCTCTTCTGCACCTCGTCCATCATTCACCTCTGTGCCATCAGCCTGGACAGATATTGGTCCATCACGCAAGCAATTGAGTACAACCTGAGAAGGACGCCGCGCAGGATTAAATGTACAATCTTCATAGTTTGGGTGCTGGCGGCCATCATTTCATTCCCCCCGCTTATCACAATGAAAAAGGACGAGGGTGAAAAGGATAGGCCTAAATGTAAAATTAATGAGGAGAAATGGTACATTATATTTTCCAGCACTGCCTCTTTCTTTGCACCCTGCATCATCATGATTATGGTGTATGTTAGAATCTACCAGATTGCCAAGAAAAGAACAAGAGCCCTGCCAGGTGAAAGGCAAAGAGAATATGACAACACAGGTAACCTGGAGAAAAAAGACAGAGAAGAGGGGTCGGTGGGGGATGGTCAAGAGGTCAATGGGCTAGACGTGGAGGAAGAACCCTCCTCTTCTGAGGGGAATGAAATCGTCTTGTGCTCCCTGAAGAAGAAGAGGGGCATGAGAACGACCAAGGTGGCTCAGGCGAAGCCTGGGGAAAGCTCTTCAAAGCCAGAGGCGCAGCCCTGTGTGACAGTGAGCAAGTGGAAAGGAAGGCAGTACAGAGAGAGACGCTTCACATTCGTTCTGGCTGTGGTCATGGGCGTGTTTGTTCTCTGCTGGTTCCCTTTTTTCTTCACATACACGCTCATCGCTGTGTGTGGCTTCTGTGGTGTCCCTGAGACACTGTTCAAAATGTTTTTCTGGTTTGGTTACTGCAACAGCTCGCTAAACCCTGTTATATACACTATATTCAATAATGACTTCAGGAGGTCTTTTAAAAAGATACTTTGTGAAAAGGGCAGAAGAGGTATATAAATAAGGTTTATATGCATGCACTTAAAAAATAGAATTTTTGGTCACCGTTACAATAAAGCCCCTGTCAGTGTGAATATTATATTAAAAGATATTTATTGAATATTTGAAAAAAAAAAATCTGGACTGCAGCATGCTTACCTTTTGTGTTTTAACATTTTGTGTACTTTCATGTCATTTTAATATTAAATCATGCAACAAATATTTAATGTGCATTTTTTTCCACATGTATTATATTGTGACAACTTTTGCAGCTTTCACCTTGTACAGTACGGATGAAACATTTTCAACACGCATGTGTTTGGTTTGTAACAGTATTTATCGGTCAACTTTCCGTTATTGTCACATGTGGTCTATGTACTTAGTGCTGGGTGCTTTAAACTTTAAAGATTTTTAAAGCTTCTGAGACTGACTGACATTATGATTTAGACATAGAGAGAAAGATTACAGTGACACCTTACCTCTGAGAGAAAACTGTCAGTGAAAATAATAATGTTGTTAATATAAAAGCAGACCTCTTGGGCACACATCTCAGCAAATCCCATTATTGACCTTTTAAATCGATGGCCATACTACAGTGCAGTTTTTATTTGTGGTTGTTGTACAATGTTACAAATACTGGAAATCAACTTTAGAAAGTCAATAGTTTGTAAACAGACATGGTCAATAATTGCATTATGACTGAAAATGGAGCCATGTGCTCATGGAAGCAATTATTGCACAAGAGAAATGAAAAGCCAAAATGATATACATTACTCTGAAACAAAAGTCTCTCTCTCTGCAGCTTCCATCAAAATGAAAGAAAAGACAGAATTAGGAGGGGAGATCATTATGAATGCAACAGTAATGTAAAATAAATTTAAAAAAAAGCTTGATCTTTGTACAGCTATACAAACAACAGAAAGAGTATTTGAAAGCAAATTGCACCCAAAATGATGTTACCACCAACTATTTCCTTCACTCCTAACAAGCACGAGAACAAGACAATTATATGAAAAGTAAATTATGCCTGGGAGGTACGGGTGGCACAACAATATTGAATGCAGTTTATCATGAATTATAGCCCTTCATATCAGGATATCATTAAATCATCCCCTGGAGTCAAACAGAAATCACGCCGCGACAGAAATATGAGTGGCTGCTGCAAATTACCCAGCGAGTTTAATATCCACACAAGTGTAGCTCTGTCTGATGTCAGCATTCGCCGTTCTCCTTTTTAGCAGCACTATAATAATTCTTTATATCACCTTTTCTTTAACAAATAGACTTTAGACACTATCAGTCTGTGAACCTTGGAGTAAATGCACCATGAAAGTGCTTTAACTTTGCAAACAGACCCACTAACCACCTCTCATATAAACAGTAAATAACATGGGTGATTCCCATGGCTTGCTCTCTGGGACGCTAGTGTCTTGAGATTCCTGTGGTACACATGTTTGGGTTCAACCATGCCTCTTGTCTTAAAATACATCTATTAACTCGCCACAAATGGTAAACCACAGACCCACTGTATTGCTGATACAGTTCCCACGAACAATCTGACACGAGAAATATTAGAAGAAAGGACTTTGGTATTTGAGGCTTTGTGGCAATGAGAATTTATGTGAGAAATAGCTATTTCCTGTTAGACTGTTTTAGCATTAAGAGGCTCTGTTAGGATGTTGAATCTTAGAGTTGGTATCAATGTGTTTATACTGTGCCGGAAAAAAAATCCTGCTACAAAAGCACTTATGCTGAGTGGAGAAAAAAAATGTGTACTTTTTAGTACCATGAAATATAAGTGAGACAATCCTTAAAATATTTTTCCTTGGCCCTGATCCATGGCACATCAGTGTGTCCTGAAAGATTAAAGTGCAGTGATTGCAATCTGAATGCATCCTTTAATTAAAATGACAACCATAATGGAGTCTGTCCCTATGCTTGAGCAGTGGGATGCATACATTACATTTTTAAAACACATACTCACCGAGCAATAGAGTATTACATGCATATATCACTTGTCCCAAAAGAATAATGAAACAACAGAAATCTTAAAACCTGAAAGAGCTGAACTGGCAATATCTCATGATTAGTTTGTTGAATTTAAACGATGGATACACTGCAGACATATTTAATTAATCATGTGTTACTGGATGTTTTCAAATGTGTAATCTTTCATTGAAATTTAGTGTTCAATCATCTCTGCCTCACACTCCATGTCACTGTAAATTACGACTGGTTACAAATGGTTGGTTAGCATTGCAATTCTCAGTGTGTACGCACACACACGTCCACTTTCGCTGTCTGCCGGGACAATGATTGATTTCCCCCTCTAAAGGCCACTTCAGAGCATCACGATTTATGCTTGTGACACCACAGCTTATAAAACTATGCTTTATTAGCCGCCTCTGGCAGGAGTTCCCACAACTTTCACACAGCTCCTCTGCTCCATTTCCCTCTAATTTCTCCCGCCTACAACTCAATAAGTGCTTTTTAAAGCTGCTAGTCATGTATCTCACAGAGGCCAGTGAACTTAAAAGCAAATAAAGACCAAAGAGAGCAGACTGCATCGCAGACACACACAGAGCGTCGAGGCAGGATTGGAGTGAGTCAGACAGAGGCTTCGAGACCATACTAACAAGTTTAAATCATAGCTTGTGATGAATAGAGTGTTTTTAATTGAATGCTGGGTCATTCATTATGAATTGAGCACAATGCATCATGCACACAGGGGCATACAATACTTCCTCCCCCTTGAATTGATAAGGATGTGAGATAATCAAATTACATTCTGAGGGATGTAAGCAGCAGGAAGATCCTGTTTAATTTGCCTCATGCAATCTCTGGAACTTTCTCTACTCCAGCTCACTATTGCATCAACAAAGGAAATCTTTATTGATGAAATTTCTGATTTTAACCCCTGGATTTTGGATTTGTTTAATGTATTCAACTACAATATTTCTGGCTGCATACGTATGCATGTTAAGACATAAAAAGTTAAGACGAAATTTATAAATGAAAACAAACCCTGGAAAATATGGAAATAATAATAAATATTTTCTGAATGACTTATGGGGCCATTTTTTCACTTATTAGAGGCTACTGTTTATCCCTGGTCCTTGACAAAAGGATGATAATGATTATTTAGAATTGTAAAAAGCTACTGCTAAAAAAGCATGCTAAAACAGTGTTTTTACAGCTATAACTGCTACTGGGGTCTTATATTTTCTTAGTTCATCAATAAGGAAGGAAAGGATGCTTGTCTGAAAGAGGCCCAAGAAGGCCCCTGGGGAATGGGGGCCCCACTGAGTACATACATGATGTGAAGTTTGCTAAATATATAAAATGATGGAAGTTCATTCTTTGGGACACCAACTATCATCTTTACTCATTTGTGCTTTTCCAACAGAAGAATACAGTCATTTATTTTAAATAAACCAATTAAAATATTTATCCAAACAGTGATCAGAATAAACGAATGAGTGTATTTTACAATGGCCGTTGAATTAACTTACAGAAATTACCTCAAGTCATCAAGTCTGTTTGAGTGTTTGGCGTAAGTTCCCATTTAACGCTTCTGTAGAAGTTTTACTCAGTGAATTATTCCACTTTCAACCAATTAGGTGTAAAATGGCCTTTTTTTGGCCAGACTACCTCCTTTTGTTTTATCTGTTCACTTTAAGCTTATTGAAAAGAATTGTGTATGAATATGTGTGTGTGAGAGAGAGAGAAAAAGAAAAGAAAGGGGCCAATGTGGTGAAACTAAACTGTCATGAACAATAAAAAAATATATGTCTTATCCATGACAATAAAAGGGTCACAAAAAGTTTAAAATTTAATAAAGACTTGAAAGAGTTTGAAAACACTGATTCTTCTTGCTCATCATCATCTAAAGTAGAGATGCTTTGCCCTTTGCAAAACTCCAAGCACCCTCCACAGCAATGCCTTCTATGCTCTGCAGTGAATCCTCATTGATACCAAATTAAGCTCTGGCAAATCTCCTGCTCCGGACACCATAACTCATCCTTAACCGTCTTGTCCTGTCTGTGCCATCGATCGTATCCACTCCCAGCCTGACCTACTCACAACCTCATGCAAAAGCTTCTGCAAAACACCTTCACCCCACCTACACGCCCCTGAATGACGTTCAGGCACACAAAAAGTAAACACAGACTCCTGATCAAGCTTACTATCAACGCACTTCATCTGTCCTCACTGGCCAGCTGTTGTGGACAATAATCCACCACAAAACAAGTTAGCAAAGCCTCAGCAAACAAATGCGGTATCTTAATGGGCTCTCCACTTTTCCTTCTCACCCTGTCATCTAATGCACATATACCAGCATTTTCACTTTTACCCCTATTTATATTTAACCTATTAACACTGGAAGTGAACATGATGACACTGCATATAGAATGAAACAGCATCTGAGGTTATTATGAGTAAAACATATTTCTCGACGTGTTAGTAACATTTGCAAGCAACTTTGCAATTGTCTGGTGATATAATATACTGTATATTAGTTAATACGCCTCCAATGACTAAAAGGCAGAGTAAAAAGCGGTCATGTTCAGACTTCTTTACTTGGACCTTTATGGGTATATGTTCACCTCATGGAACGAATTAGTGAAACATTTGTGCCCCAGTTTTGACATTTATTTTACACATATTTCTGAGAGCTCCTGCTGAGGCACACTGTTGAGTTCATGTTGTTGTGTGTGTTACCTCTTGGCGTCAGTAGATGGCTCCTGCTGTGGTTGTTTACCAGGTGATTTTTATTGACATGGGTCCCTTTCTCAAGTTAGAGGTGTAGAAACTCCACTTCTGAAAAGGTAAGTCAGCATTTTAGAGAAGTGTATGACTTTTCTGTTCTTAATATAGTCTGTGAAGGTTGTTCAAGGTGCTGCTAGGAAAAATAGCTTCATAGCTAGTCAAAGAAAGAAAGCCAAATGGGCTAAATTATACTTGACTTATTTCTAATCTCTTGTTTAAGTGTAAGAATTATGTGTTTTGTATAAAATGAGGAATAAGTTAATGCACGAATGTTGCTATCCCCATAGTGACCCTTATGTAGCTAATTAGGCTTTAGGTTTTACACTTCAGACCTTTGACTGGATTATTAGCGCAAAATAGCTCACATTTGTTGAATAAGTTAGAAAAGCCAGTGGTTTGGCGACACTTACCAGTGTTTGGAAAGGATTTACAGATTCCCGAGGGAAACCTTTGGTTAAAATGGGTTATATTCATGTAGATATTTAGCTTCAGTTAGCAATTTGAAGTTAAAATGGCTGCCGGAAGTGACTCAGCGCGGTTTGTTTGTTTGCTGCAGGACACAAGAAAAAATAAATAAATAAGAGTGATATTTAAGTCTTTGGGTTAGGGTTGACATATGAAACACTCGTAAATGAAATGAATATACACTTGAGGACAAAATTATTAGCCCTCCAATGAAATTTTAAGTTTTTTCATTTTCCCAAGTGCTTTTTTAACAG
>JAOXYL010000039.1:14374089-14386247 GCA_028564955.1 Terapon puta
GTTAAAACAATAGGTAGTGTGGAGAGAAGGGGCAGAAGGAGGAAGTTGGTCTCACTTTAATTTTCAAAATAAGACCACTTTTTTTCTAATCTTACTAACTGTAGCTTTATTTTATTTGTTGATCCATGATTGACTTTTTTATGTCTCTGCATCACAGCCCTTCTTCAAATCATACCAACAATGGGTTTTTGAATTTCTTTGGAAAATCTATAACAATTACAACGAATCTGTTAAAACAAATTCAATTTTGAGGCTCTGTGCTTCTCTAAAAACAAAAAAAAAGTTATTGGAGAACACCTAGAACATCAAATGAAGTTATGTATTTAAGTGACTTCTGCAGACTGTAGCCTAACTTCACAGCAGTTTACTAAGGTGACACCCTCATGTGATGCTGACTCTGATGGTGACCTGGCTCTCCATCAGCACCACCACCAGGCTGATGTGATCTCGACTGTTTTTGTATTTCCTTGTGTGGTCTGAAAGTGGTCAGGTCATGACATGTCAAACCATTATAATTCCCACCAGCCTTAACTGTGTGTAGAACTAAATAATGCTAACGCTAATATGCTGTTTACCATGCTGACCATAGTGAACATTAGAGCAGTTTAAAAGAACTCTGTTAACTGCTTTATTTAATACTGATCCCTCTATACGTCCTCTACAACCAACAGGACCAGCAGTGAGAAGTAGTTTTTGTCCTGGTTTTCATCAGACTAACAGTGCTGTGGTTCGTTGTGGCTGTGAACTGAAGGTCTGAGTTCTCCTCCTGTTCCACTGTCCTCCTGATGTGGAGAGAACCTGTGACCTAACGTGAGCTCGAACAATACCACCTTTGTCCACAGGGACGGACAAAATCAACACAAAATGAAAAGCTCCATTGAGCTGCTTTAGTTCAAAAGAAATTCCAGAAAAAAAAGTTATTATTTTTCTGTTTGTGAGGAATAGTAGAGTTTTTTTTAACTTTACTCTCTCTAGTTTAATTGGTATGAATACTAAAAGAATTCAAACCTATGTTCTTCTACAAAAATAAAAGTTTATTATTATTATTCTGCCCACTTTTTTGGTGAGTAACTCCTTCCTCCTTCCTCAACACTCACACACACTCACACACACACTCACTCATTCACATGCACACACACTCGTGTCACTCTCAAAATTTCAGCGGGTTGGAATTTTCTAGTAATCTTTACTGCTGCTTGGACAGTAAATAGAAAATTGAAATCAACATTAAATCATCTTTAATGTTTTTAGTGTCTTTGTTGGTGTGAATGCAAACACACACAGACAAAAAAACGACACACACACATTATGACCAGAGGATCAGATTCAACGATGGCTTCTTATTCAACCAACTTTTAACATATATTTTCAGATAGATTCATTCAACATTTCATCCGTCATTCAAGCTATTCAGCTATCCACTTTAGCGTAAGGTATATAGGTTTTTTTTTGCTTGTTTTTAGAAAAAAAAATTATAATAATGGAAATATTATGAGGGTTTTGCTTTGTTCTCTTACCTCTATCATTTTCGGATGGATACACCTGTAAGTAGATCTCAGGCACATCCACATGACATGTTTTATGAACACGTGGGTAGAAATGGAATTAACTTGAAGAATTTTGCTTTCATCGAACATGCAGTAATACCATGTTATTTAGCAAATGGCAACAAGTTAATGAAGATTTAATTAGAAAAAGTTTCTCTGCTTTGTGCTTGTGGTTTAATTACAACGTGCAACGATTCTCTATCTGTTCTCCAAGAAAAGAAAAAGGATCCATCTATGAGTGCTGTTTTGGGGTTTGGAAAGCTGGGTTTGTGCAGTTCAGTGGCACAGGGGTGAATTTATTTCAGTAGCTGGAACACAATTCTATTGTCTGTTTGCAGAACCAGAGAGGAGCTGTTCTCACACTGCACTCCTCCCACCATCAGCACACACAAACACACACATACACACAAAATGCTTTTTACTTTGCTTTTCTCTGCGAGGGCCTTCCATCGCCTGCTTTCATTCCTATAGCCAAGAAGCAGCCACAGCCGGAGGTAATCACTGCAAACGTTCATAAATACTTTTTTTTTTGGAGCTCAGCTAATCTCTTTGCCAACTGATACATTAAAATAACAGTTCAACTGACACACAAACACACACACACACACACACAGTCACACGTATCTATCTATCTATCTATCTATCTATCTATCTATCTATCTATCTATCTATCTATCTATCTATCTCTCTCTCTCTCTCTCTCTCTCTGTCACTGTATGAGTTTCTGTCACCAGCATTCTGCACACAATTACCTGATTATCAAAAAAGATTAATAAAATGAGGTGAGATAACATCTGCAACATTTCAAAACAGTTTTCAAGTTCAGTGTATTAACTCAGTTTGTAACATTTAAATAAGACTTCTCAGTCTGTGTGATTCTCAAAACAGAGAAAAAAGTACAAATGATTCACTGGGATGTGCAGTTTTATAGATTTACCAGTCTCTCAACTATTGAGTTGAGAGCTAAAATTTGGGTTATGAGCCTGTTTCAGACATCCCACCGTTATTTGATGCAGTGAACACAGTGAACGCTGAAACATCCACCCAGCACCCGAGTCTCACTACTCACTTTAAGCGGTCAGCTCACAGTGACACCACGTGGTGCTCTAGCACCTGCCCCTTGCTCTCTTTTGAAAGTGTTTTTTTTTTTAAGCGTGTATGTGGCATTTTGCAAAACTTCGTTATTCCAAACATGGGTGTGAAGGACAGTGCTGAGAAGAAGAAGCGAATAAAAATCCAAATATATCGAAAATGATTTTATACAATATTCTTTATGTAAAAGTCAATTTTTCTTATTTGAAAACATGTTTTTGGGGGGTCCGGAACAGATGAATGGCATTTAGTGCACTGTACCTTATATACTCAGGCAACAGAAAGGGGGGGGGGGGGCGTTATGGGCTTTCACTGCCACCTGCAGACAGGTTTGTGGAACTGCGTAAATAAACCAAAATGTAAAAATAAACTGACACAAGCAAAAGTTCTATGTATATAAGTGTTTTAACAAAGCTCATGTGAGACTTGGCCAACTTGTTTTTTGAGGTTGTCCACGAAGATAGCTTGTGTGTGTGTGTACGTGTGTATTTGTGTGTATTTGTGTGTACGAGAGCATGCGCGCTGCTGTGGGCAGTCAGCGTGATGCGCGTGGCCGCCCGACAGCCAATCACGGTCGAGATAAACACAACGTTGCGTCATTGTTATTGTGGTAGTCGCTGCCTCAGTATCTCGCCCAGATTTCGCCAACATTTGACCAACATTTGGGGCCCTGAAAGCCGCGCAAACGAGTGGAACCGCAAGACTACGTCTCCACAATGTCGCTCCCGAAGGACATTTCATCCGACGAGAGTTTGCAAGGTAAAATATGAGCGACAGAACAGCCTGTGTCGATGCTAGCGATAGCTTGTATTAAAAAAAGAGGTATGTCATGTCAAATCAGCCTGACGTGAACAGGCGAGGCGAAAACTGAGTACATAGATTAAAATTTAACGCCGTTATATTATCGATATGTAAGACGTGTGAGAGGACAGCACATTGGCCTACTTAGCTAATGAGGCTTATTTGCAGTGTTGCGAAATCAAAATGCCTTCGAGCCAAGAACAGGCTGTCTGTTGATGTCCTCCCGTGAACCTCATCTGTTAGACAGTCTATATAGGTCAGTGATACCATAGTAGAAAACACAGCACAGATCATTCTGTGAATGTATGTGTGTTTTGACCTCAGGTTCCTGGGTTGAGCTGCATTTCAGTGGCAATGGCTCCCAGACTACCAGTCATCATGGAAGCCAGGAGCAAATCCCAACGTCCAGCCAGGAGGGTGACCTGGAGAAAATGCTGCTGGATGCACAGCATGAGTCAGGCAGAAACAGCTCCAGAGGAAGCTCTCAGTGCAACAGGTTTGTGTGTGTGTGTGTGTGTGTATTGGGGGGTGGCGGTGGGGGTGGGTTATTTGTCATGCTTGACCAAAGATATCCTGATATGTTTTTGTCTTCTTCACAACAGCCCACTTCGAGCACAGACTCCACTTCTTGTGTGGAGGGGTTCAGAGGGAAACAGCTCACAGGTATATTTGTTGGAACTACTGACTTATTTATCTCTTTATCTTATTTTAACTTGAATCACATAAATGGACTTCATAAGATGTGATACAACATATTGCTGTTTTTAAATGTGAGTAATAGCAAAGTTGTTGCTGTATGTTGTTCTGATAACACCTGATAATCCTTTATTCGTGTTTTTAGTCAGATGAAGACTTCCAAGAGAGAAGACGGGAAGTCGAGAACCTGATGAAGAAAAATGCTGACTGGATTTGGGACTGGTCCAGTCGACCTGAGAACAATCCACCAAAGTATGTGGCCGCCAAGTATTTGGTGACACTAAGTGCTTAAAATTTTTTTTTTATCATTTTAGAGGAGTAATCTTAAACATTAAACATAATTATTCAAAGATTAAGGGTTTAACAATTACAGGGATAAGAAATTGTTAATCTGATTTTGTTTCTCTTGTACAAATATATTTATTTTTATTCTTTGATTTGTAAGTGATAATCATAGATATGACAAATCGATAGGTAGGATGATGTCTTTGTGAGCAGAGATGTCAGTATGACATTAAACCAGCACTCATTGACGTTAATGAATTCAAAACAGTGAAAAATTAATGTGCTCCTCTGTAGGGAGTTCCTGCTGAAGTACCCCAAGCGCTCGACCTCTCTGAGCATCAGGAACACCAGCGTCATGAAGAAAGGAGGAGTTCTCTCCGCTGACTTTCTGAAGCTTTTCCTTCCCTCATTAATCATTTCTCACATACTCGCTGTTGGCCTAGGGTAAGCAACATCATTTAACTCAGGTTATATTATATTTGAAAAACTAAAAACGTTTAAATATTCAATCCATTAAGAGCTGTTTAAGACCCAGATTTCTGACCATATAAAGTTGATGTATATTCACAAATAATTGAACACTGACATACAAATTAAACATGCACGTTCTATATTTCTAATAAGCATACATGAAAATAGAAACCACTTTTCCTATGTTTAAGAAACGCAGATGCAAAGAGACCTTTAATTGCTCCAACACAACATGAATAATTTAGTGGTAGTCTTGTGTTAGTGTCTATATTAAATGTCCTGTCGATCAGTTTGAAGGTGATAGATTCTAGTCCTGTGTTTGTAATTTTGATGGTGGGGCAACATATACATGTTTCTACTGTGCCTTTCCTAAACCTCGATCTTACGAGCTATCGTGTGTTCTCTTGTTGATGAATGTGAATGTTTCCAATCTGGTTGATAAAGGAACGAAAGCAAACTACTAGAGTCCTCAGGGCTTTGTTGCTAAAACCATTGAACATTTCTTTCAGTTTGGTGCAGTGTATTCCAACTATTTCATCTAAAAAATTTAACTTGCTTTATTAGGAAACTCTTCGTGGTACCAAGAGCAATTTGCCTCTTGAGAACTTCTCAAACACGATATATTCTCTTAAATAGGTTAACAAAAAAGTATTATGGCACAGATTTTATTATATCAGAGGCATTGAGTCCCAGCTCTCATGTCTGTCTCTTTCCTTTTTAGGATATACATTGGGAAGCGTCTCACCTCGCACAACACCTACTAAGTAGGCTGGTGGTACGTTGCATCACTTTGTCACCTTCATGTGACCATCTTGGCATGCCTTAAAATGGGACCTACTGAATATCAACGGAGATGTGGCCATGTGGCAGGGCCCAGTTTGACTCAAGGGCCCAATGTCATTCGCACCACCATTGAGAGTTGAGGATCTGTCATTGCTGTTTCAGGGCAAAACTCCTGAATACAACAGTGACCAATCCTCTGCTCCTTGCTGTGGTCCCTGCCCCAGCCTGGAGATGACAGTTTTGCTGCTTCCTGCTCCTTATATCTGCACGTTAGGGAACTGATATATGTTGTATATCATTGCCTCATTCTTGTTGCAATGAGAAATCACTTTTGATTTTGAGTAATATCTATTGATTGTTTTTTGTTTTTTTTAGATGAACTGTGACTATAGGGAATCGGTTAAACTTGTTATTTTAAATTTTAATCCAAGGGATCATTAGCCTAGTGTTTAAGTGATTGCATCCATTACTGATTGCTCTATTTGTGCAAATGTAAATTGTGATGATAAGAAAATCAAATATCTCATGAAGCACTCACATGTTCCATTCTGTTTAACCTATACAAAATAAAAATTTGAAACGCATGTATGGGCCCCATGGATTTACAAACCAGTCAATATGCAGCGTTTTTTCAAAGGAAAGGACCACATGCACATGAACACAATTAAAATTTTATTGAACTTTGGTCAAAATAATAAACAAGTGAATACATTGCCACCATGTTAGGAATCAATGGACAAAGACAATGCATTATTATGTGTTTGTTTTAATGTAATCAGTATATGTTTTGTGTAGTCAACCTTCATTTCTGCATTCACAACTACGGAGATGAGATCCACATTTGCAATACGCGGTTCAAATTTGGGTGACATCCCTAATAAATGAATAAGGGCACATGTATGAGGCCTGTCTGAATTTCCTACTTATTACATGATTAGGAGGCACTATCACATAAACTGTATGGTGTGCAATTTTCCTCCTTTGTGTTTTCATAGACAGCCACATATAGCAGCAGTATATGAGGACATAACTCTATAAAATAGGATTTACAAATAATGCACATGAGGTTTGTAAAACGTTTGGGGACATAACTTGTAGCTGTCACTGATAGAAGTAGGTATTAAGGCTGCAGATTCCCTTTGTCCTGGGCCCCATCTTGTGCCATGTAGTTTCCAGCCTGCACCCTAAAACATGGTTAAAAACTAGAAATTAATCTCTTGACACAAACACATGATCGGTTGTTTCCAACAGTGGTTCTGAAACTGGTAGCCCCAAATAGTATTTCCATAACAAGTTTTGCTTGAGATCTGCTCAAAGACAGTGGTGTGACTGGACATTTTTCCACCTCTCTACAACATAAAAACATGCAAAGCAATAAACATGTTTTAATACATACTTCTAAATTTAAAAACACATCTGTAGTTTTAGTTTCTTTTATTATGTGGATGACAAGGTGTACTTGAGTAGATACAGTCAGTGAAATTTTGTCACCGTATTGACTGGGGTAAAGTAAGAGGAGGGAGAGGGGGAGAAAAGAAACAGGTCCACTTTCCAAATTCATGGCCTCTTCCACCAGGAGTTTGGCCTGAATACATGGCCAATGGGGGAATGTTACAGTTAGGCTTATTGGCCATTAATCCGTGCTTCAGAGGGCCCAAAATCTTTGAGATGATGTTACAACTTTGACAAGACGTCATTTTAAGGGCTTCCGAGAGTTCTGTCGTTAAATCATGAAATGAAGGCTTAAAATGTCAACACAAACACCAACGTTCAAGAGTTTGACCTCTAGGGAGTGCCATTCCGTCAATTAGACCCGAATTGGGCTTTCTGGGTCAGGGGGGCATGTTGATTGCCCTGGTGCCAAAGGCAAAAAACAACCTAAGCTCAGACTCAAAATAAAACAGGCCTATGGATCAACCTCCTGTGGCAAAAAAAGTAGACGCGTGCTTTCGAATTCTTCACCAGGAGGACAACGAGGCTGTTTCTTCTTATACAGATAGACAAGTAGTAGGCTTAACTACACAGGTACGGTAAAAGCCCTATCCTCTGGAGCCCCAAATCTTCTAGTTGATTTTGTCCTGGAAAATGTACAAGTTGTTGGTGGCTGCCACAGCTATCACGTTATCTTTGGGGTGCCAGGCAGTGTGGAGGATCTTCTTGTTGAAGTCCAGGCTGTCCACGCTGATCTCATCCTTCTTCCTCTTGCCGCCGGTGGACACTTTGCGCGGCTTGAGCGTGGCCCGTGGTTTGCTGCTCTCCCGGGACGCCTCCAGTGTGATGTCCCGCCTGGTGTTGCGGTCGAACATTCGGAAGAAGTTGTTGTAGGAGCCGGTCATGATGGCACTGAGGCAGAGAGAACAATCAGATTGTTGCGTCGCCATTGATTGACACATCAAATATAATAATTCAACAACATAAAACAGTGACATATACTATGAAAGACTGACCATGGGTCAGCAGTGGTAGAATGACACATACCTATCACTGCCATTCCAGCAGCACTCAAACTTGTCAAAGATGCAGTCATTTTCATACAAGGAGCAGAGTTTACTGCGAAGGTATTCATGGACCTGGGAAAAAACAAAACAAAAAGAGCATAATCTCTAAGTGCACTTTAGCCAAATATCTTCATCTATGTCTTAAATACAGAAAATATAACTTCCTTTATTAGGACATTCTGTTTGGTCCCATCTAACACAAGACCGCTTTTATCCCATGTTTGTACATCAGTGAACAGTGAGTTCAGAATTGCGTGGCCAACCAGACACTATTTTTAAGAGTCAGGAGCTTGCATGCCATTCCTTGAAAGGATCATATGCTTTTGTTTTTCTGTATGATCTTTTCACTTTTATGTAACCGTTTAATTCATGCTTAATGCATATTTTTGTCAAATAAAACATGAATATGTGAATTTAAACATTAGGAATAAAACTTTGCATGTGAGGTATACAGAGCAACACAAAAGTCTACAGTTATACTCTTTGGGAAGAACGCTGATGCATTGTGGAAGTTACAGTCTGAAGCTTCATCACACAGAGACAATTCAGTGCTTTTCACTAACATGCATCTCATGTGAGGCCTGAAGCTGTCAGTTGAATGAGAGATCTTTTAAAAATCACTGTTGCTTATTTTGTTCTCAAACAACATTAGTTAGTTAGTTAGTTAGTTAAAGGAAAAGCGTGTTTATGCACCTGATACGTCTCCACTGGCCTGTTCTCCATGTTGAGGTCCCAAACTTTGACGGAGAGGTAGTCACGTGTCATCATATAGCGTCCGCTGTGACTGAACTTCACGTCCGAGATAGAGGAGATGATCTCAGAGAAAAAGGATCGGCTGCTTGGATCCTCAGGCTCCTCAAAGACTAAAATATAAAATAAAGGAAAGTTTCTAAAAATCATTCAGTGCGTATTAGCACATTAGCAACACTTTAAAAAATATATATCAATAAAGCCACAACCACATGATCAAAATCCAAATTCAAAGTAATAATATTATCTAGCAAAATATACGATAAAAATGCAACAGCTTACCAAAAATAGTCAGAGGTTCCTAAAATATTCTTTTATAGTAAATGGTTACTTAATATGTAGTATTTTTTTCCTCAAATCACTTCTTTAGCCTATTAAAACATAGATGAATGAATTTTCCACTGACAAACTAATTTATTGATTCAACTCTGGAGGTACTTACACTTTGAGTGCCTGTCGCAGAGCGCCGCTGCTCGCATGTCACACAGGCGGATGGTGCCTTTGCTACTGCTGTACACAAATACATTGCATTGGTGTGGATGGCACTCAGCAGCTGTGATTACTTCTGTCAGTTCCTCCATGTTGGCGGGCTTGATGTCTACAATATCTGGGGACACACTGTTAAGGAGCTTGCAGTCTTAAGTTTCATTATGATTCAACGCAGAGACTATTGGTCTGTTAGTCACATATCTAATATCTGTTGTTCTGAAGAAAAAGGATACTAAAACTTCTGTCTGTGATTTCCAAGTGCCATAGATTTATTCTTAGGTCATCTGCAGAGAGGTACGTTTCATGATCACTATTTACAGAAATGGAATTAATGTGATAGGTGTGCGCGTTTGCAAAGATCCTCCGTGGGCTTGCTTCTACCATGAGATCCATTGGCATCAGCACTGGTACCTGAAACAGACATCATGCAGCTTCTTAGATAAGGTTTTAAAGCCCCACATTCACTAATGGCAATGATCTGACGCATGATCAAACATACCCGTAAAGATGTGATTCTATAGGGATCTCTGAGCCGTCCATCTTCGTCTTTCAGGTTGTAACCTTCAGCTCGTTTATCTCTTTCACTTATTTTCCACAATTTGATAGTTTTATCTGACAAAAATAGACAATTTAGATGGGTCACGTTAGGTCACACAATTTCATATTCTAATGAGAGCTGCAATGATTAAATGATTATTGTTAGCTATTAAAGTAATACTCCAAATGATCTGATTTAAGCTTCTTAAATGTGAATATTTTCTGATTCATTTAGTCCTGTATCACAGTAAACTAAGTATCTTTGTGTTGTTGACCAAAAAAGACATTCAAGGATGTCACCTTGTACTTTAGGAGACAGCGATCAACATTGTTTGCCATTTTCTGACATTTTATGGACCAAACAACGAATCAATTCATCCAGAAAAGACTATAATGCGATCAAATGAAAATGAAAACAATCGTTATTTGCAGCCCAAATCTAATATCTCCAAGTAATAAACAGTAAATTCTTACCATTTGTTGAAAGTAGAAAGTGAGCAGCATTTTGTTGGGGTAGCCATCTTATTTTATTAATTTTTTCCTCGATTTCTAAACTTTTCAAATAGTCAAATTCTGGCTCATGAC
The DNA here is from genome assembly GCA_028564955.1 of Terapon puta. Taxonomy (NCBI): domain Eukaryota; kingdom Metazoa; phylum Chordata; class Actinopteri; order Centrarchiformes; family Terapontidae; genus Terapon; species Terapon puta. Next base: position 14,384,624 of record JAOXYL010000039.1, read on the forward strand.
TCTGAAAAGTGCTATAGACGTTGTACTCCCCGCGCAGGTGTGGACGATTCTTAGACTGAAAAGAAACACAAGTCACATCATCACTGCGACACAGGCTAACAGTCTTTATGTATACATGTATAACATATCTGTGCTGTCTCACATGGCACTATGAATGAAAGTCTATCCACTTGAGCCTTACCTCCTGTTCATGTTGAAATATCACTACTCTGCCTCCTTTATCTCCGGTTGCAAGCAATTCTCCAGAATAGTTGAACTCAACAGTTGAGATTATGTCAGCTGGAGGATGGACACAAATCAGAATTAGCTTCTGGCAGCTGCAGCCTGGTGTTATTGACACTTTACTGGCAATGAGACATCCATTCGTGTGTGAATGAATGAATGAAAACAAGCATGATGTCACTCGACAATTTATGGACGCAGCACATTGACGTCATGGACACGGTCGCTCCCCTTTAATAGCTTAGCCACCACTTAGCACACAGGCTAGCCAGCGACATATAAGTCATTCACGCAGGAAAAGGGCGTCTGTGCGACCGATCCACAAGGAGCCCCCACTCCAGTCACTACAGTCACCTTATATCAAAACAGTGTGGGGGGGTCTAGCTATCGTGCATCTCCCGTAAACCCCCCCTCCTCAGAGCATCACCATCTAGCTAGCTCGCTCAAGCTAACGTTAGCAACATACCTTCCGCAACATCTTCATCTATCGCTCCTTTCACTTGAGAGAAACACCACTGAAAATCATTTCCTCCTGCAACTCCTGTAAAAAACACACAGACAAACAAACAAAACACAGCGTTAGTTTGCGTCTATAAAATAACAAAAATTAAAAAATCACAAAGAAAAACGACCTGACAGTGACACAGTTTGACAACTAGCCACTTCTTAGCTCGATGGCTAACTTGCAGATTCAGGCCATAATCACACACACCAAGTGAGGTGGGTCCCCTTTTTTTAACCTCCCTCCAAAAAAAGTAGCTCACTCACCCGCCATTGCTTCATGTAGCGGCTCCTGCAGCACACACAGCTTCCCGAGACCTGATGGAGCAGCGGGGGGAAACGGAGACACATCCACAGTCAGTGTGTGAAGGCTCGGCTCCAGATCTGTCAGGACCACGGAAATTATCCGTGATTTTTTTTTCTTTTTTTTCCTCTCTCTCTCTCTCTCTCTTCGCTCTCTTCCCCTTCCTTCCAAAATGGCGCACAGTACATGGAGAAATGACGTCATGCACGCACACATGCCACATCCTGGCTGCATCCATCGAGAGCATCACACACTATCACATGTCCGAGTCAAGTCCTTTTATTTATATCACAAATCACAGTTTTATTATCACTCCGTACAACACAAGACACCCTCTGTTCTTTTATACCCTCTTCATTGACAGAATATTGGACACTGGAAAATTATTGTATTTACTATTAAGTCTTAATCTCTTTAGCTTTCCGCTCCTATTTGTCTTATAGTCGATATATGTATACATATATGTGTGATGTGTGTACATATATACATATATATGTATGTATGTATGTATGTATGTATGTATATATATATATATATATATACATATATATATATATATATATATATATATACATATATATGTATGTATGTATGTAT
>JAOXYL010000039.1:14395395-14448596 GCA_028564955.1 Terapon puta
TGGCATGCAAATGAACTGTGTGCGCTGTGCATAATGACTTCAGTGTCTGTGGAAAGTGTTTTTGTCTGTGTGCGTGTGTGTGTGTGTGTGTGTGGGAGGGTGTTAGATAAACCTATGTTGAGATTTAGCTATCTTGTCACTGAGGAGCACAGCTGCCTCATATCGACACAATGATCTCAAGTGTAACCAACGAGGGGCGCTGTCCGTCTATCAGCCGGAACTACTTGACACGAGCAGCCCACATGATTGATCTCATCACTCGTGGCCGTTCGCGTTTTTTAACCCCCTCCCCGCCCCACCCCGCCCCAGCCTCCCTCTATAATTAAAAAATAAGGCGCAAACTGTGTTTTAATGTGATATTTGAATATGTCACATGGACCCGCGGACGTGCATCCATTTGGGCCCGTGACGTTAATGGCTCCTGGAAACAAAGTTTGCAAGAAGCATGTGGCTGCAGGGAGGGATTAAGTTTTTATTCATTTAATTAAAAAAAAAAAAACATGCTTTTTTTTTACTACTTATGAGGGAAAATCTTGAAAACACAAGTATAAGTTAAATGTGATTTTAGAAGAAAACAATTATACAGCTACAAGTGATGTGAATTTAAAAAAAACAAAGGTTGTAAATCTCACAGAAAATAATTGTTTTTTTTTAAAAGCCTACACGTGTTCTGGGCATAGAGATAATTTTTATAAGTTAACATGGCAGGTCCAGACGACAGAATAAAGCATGTTGGTGGAGTTGCTGTAAACAATAAAGTGGGCTGCCTGCCTGTTTTTTTTTTCTTCCATATGGAATTTGGAGTGATGCGTAACTGTAGGCGTATTTGATTAATATTTAATCGGAAAAAGATCACTTTAAAACAACCTCTGCGATAAAGCCGTGAGCGAACTTGCTTGGTGGCTGCTAATAAGATTTCTTCCCCGCTTCAGCCCTCCACCTCCCTCCTTCTTTTGCCAATCAATTCATTAGGAAACAATGCAGGTGAGCATAATGAAAGTGTTGTCCCAATAAAGTGCATCGATGGACAGCTGGGCAGCGGCCGGCTGATTGACTTTGCCTTGACATCTGGGAGGCCCGCTGGCCCCTGGCACGCGTGTAGGCTGATGTCGCCATTTACATGCAAATTTAAGGAGATCATGAGGGCCTCGCCCCGTAAATTCACACAAAAAAGGAAGACGTCACCCCCAATACGGAGGAGGCTCGTCCCGGCGAGACGGGAGGTCTCCGGGAGTCATCGTGTACATTTTTTTATTGGGAGCCACGCGTCCCGAGGAGTTTGGTTTTATATCAGCGGTCAGGCCCAAATCTTTGGGGGTTCATTCATTGTGGCCACTGAATAGAGGAGTGAGATAACAGCCCCCCCCACCCCTCCCCATACAACCCCCCTACCACACACACGCACGCACGCACACGCACACACACGCACACCCACCCCCGTGTCATCAGCCGGTCATTTAAATGAGCATTCAGCCTGGCTCACTGCGGCCAAGACGCGCAGATCAGGCAAATAGTTTGCACTTGTTTCCCCGCTTGTCACCCATCACTTACCTCCAGCTCGGAAACAGCTTTTTTTTTCTCCCCATGAAGTGAGAAATGGGAAAATGTGACAGGGATCCTTTTAATTCCACGGCCGTGCAAAGTTTACGCACGCAGCCGCTAAAAAAAAAAAAAACAAAGAAAAAAAACAAGGGAAAAAACAACAAACGCGTGGGGATCGACATTTTCTTTCTTTTTTCTTTTTTTCTTTTCTTTCTTTCTTTCTTTTTTTTTTTGATGCTAACATTTCACCTAATGATGGAGAGCGCATTTTCCACGGTGTAAAGCCCACCACGCAGATGATCCCACAGAATGAGCTGAGACGGATTCAGGCTCCGCGCCTCAGTGTGCGGAGCAGCTGACTCCCTCTCTCCACGTCCAGATGGCTCCTGCACACAGATTTGCATTCATTTTCCTCTAATATCTTCTGAAATAGCGGGGCAGCTGCATTTGTTGTCAAATACGGTTTAAAACTCCCTTTCAGGACAGCATCGTTACCTACGTGACGGGTGTGGAGATCCATTTTCCCTCTCCAGTCAACAGTATCAGATCTAAGAGGATTTGTCTCAAAGTCTCCTAATTTGATAATCAGATTTAAATCGCCTTGGTGCGTGTAATCAGGGGTTAAGTTCTAATAAGCGACTTGAAACTGTGCAAAAAAAAAAAAGAAAAAAAAAGGAGAGTGAGTTCTGTGCAAAAAAGATATTTGCAATCGCGGAAGAACAGACAAAACATTTGCAACATGCGCCTCCGTTTGTTTCATGTAAGAGGAAATAAAAGATAACATTTTGGTTTCTGTCTTACAAAAGAGGCCCTCTTTGAGTCTCCCTGTGTTTTTTTCTCCACAAATTTAAACTTATATTTCTCTTGAATGATAATAATAAAAAAAGTTTTTTTTAAAAATCCACACCCTCATTTTGTGACTGGGCAATTTGGCAATAGATTGTGTAGAGGTGAAAGCAACAGCTTATAATTCACTTATCTTTGGCAGCAGCTATTAACCCTCAGCACCAGCTAGATAGATTGCTCAGGATATAGCACACATCTCTCTTCCTCGCACCCCCCTCCTCTCTCTCTCTCTCTCCCTCTCTCTCCCTCTCTCTCTCTCTCTCCCTCCCTCTCTCTCTCTTCTCTCCATCCTCTCCTCCTTTTCACCACTAATGAACCGAATTGCTTGCTTTGCCCCTCTCGGACAGACAGAGTCGGACATGGAGAGAGGCAGTTGGCTCTTTAAAAAATGATTAAGATGTTTCTGATTATTACTGATTTCGCGGGGACGTGCGTGAAATGAAGAAGACACAGACCCATGGATTTCCTGAAGTTTGTTTTAATGCCATGAGACACTGTGGCTTTTGATTTTTTTTTTTTATTATAATCCTCAAAAAAGAGGTCAGGAGATCTGACTTTATCTCCTGTAAATGGCAAAGTGGTGTGATTGATTGCTTTTCACATTAATAACGCGGTTGCTAAGAAACTACCTCAAACTTTGCTCTCATCTTATTCTTAAAGGAATAAATAGATCAACTCCACACACAGCAAATGAATGAATAAATAAATAAATAAAAGAATTTAAAAAGCAAGAGAATGAAACCATCTACTTGTTGGAAATTCCCCTCGAAAAAAAGTTCATGTAAATTAATAGATTCATAATCATGTCTGATCCTGTGAAATTAGCGTTATATTAATTACATTTTAATTACAATAAAACAACCCGCAGCGTGCAGAGTTGAAGATGCACAACGCGGTGTGAGTGTGTGTGTGTGAGCGTGTGTGTGTGAGAGAGAGTTGTATAAAGAAACGTGGTGTGCTATCACTGAAATATGATTTATGGCCTGTATGCACGCAGCTATTGAGATGCCTTCGATGCATTAGTGAGCAAACAAGTCAATCTGCGGTAATAATAACAAATTTAATCGAATAAATATGCCAAATACTATTAATACTAATCTAATATGAATAAAATTAATCGTAAATTGCCAGCAAAGACTAATAAGCAACGAATCCTGAATTTTGAATTATTATTATTATTATTTATTATTATCGTTATTATTACTGTTATTATTATTTCTCATTAAGTGTGATGGTTAGACCCGGATTAATTTTTTTTTTTTTTTTTTTTTAACAATATCATGAAAAAAAAAATCAAAACTCACCACATCTAGGGGGGCCTAAGCAAGCAAGAGGAAAAGTGGAGCGAGTGAGTGTTGTCGGGCTGCTGCACCCGTACAGTGGCGCGCCCCCCCTCCTCCCCCCTCCACCACCACCACCACCCCGCTCCACTCCACCTCCCCCCGCCCCCAACCCACCGCCACCTCCTCCCACCTCCTCCTCCTCCTCCCGACAGGAACCGTCAGAGCGCCGTATATGGGCAAAACCCCGCCCCCTCCCGCGTCATCCTCTGACAGCGCCTCTCCCGTGGGTTTAGAGTTTTGGCTCCCGGGAAAGATTTCAGTCCTCGGGGAAAGAGGGCTTAGTTTTGCATGTTCCCATCCATCCTGCACGACGCGAAAGGGGCCCCTTATCCACCTCTCCTGTGTACTAGGAACACCTCCACTGGTGATCAGCCCTTCAGCCCGTGTTTGTCTTGCAGGAGAAAGCAGCGGCAGCAAACCCCCTTCTTTTTTTGCAGGAGTGGTGGTGGGATTTTTTTTTTTTTTTTATATATATATTATTATTATTATTCAACAAGAAGGTCCTGAAGGTTTTGGACGCGGTGCTTCAGGGATGTGGGCACTTTGAGAGCAGCATCAACCCCACAAACACAAACAACTTTGCCATCGATTTTTTCCTGTGAATAGCACCAACAACAAAAAAAAAAAAGAAAAGAAAAGAAAAAGAAAAAGAGGAACAATAGCTACACCGCACACACCACCACCAACAACTACAACAAGAAAGAAAAAAAAATCTTGCCTATTGAACAATTCACTTTTCCAGTCTGTGGATACCGCTCTAACTAAGTACAGCACTTTGAGAATTGTTCACATCGGACGGACTGAAGAGGGAGGCAAGACCTGTGGACCGGGTTTTCCCTCGCAAGTCTGAATCGGCATCTCTCGCTGCTCATCCAAGAGAGAGAGAGAGAGAAAGAGAGAGAGAGAGAGAGAAAAAAAAAGGAGAGAGAAAGAGACAACCCAAAAGGATAACGCGCTTGGACGTTTATTTTCCTCTAATTTCGCAGGAGGCTCTCCTTGTTGTGTTTTGTTGTTTCTTTTTTTTTTCTTCTTCTTCTTCTTCTTCTTCTTCTCCTCCACGCAAATTGTCCTAAATGTTTGGGATTCAGGAAACTATACCGCGGGGTGGGACGACGATGAAGGAGGAACCGCTGGGTGGACTGAACTCGGTCCGCTCCTGGATGCACACAGCTGGGGTGGTGGACGCGAACACGGCCGCCCAAAGGTACGCGCGATGCCAAAAAAGCATCTGATGATTATTTTTTTAATTTTTTTTTTTTTTTTACCTCCTCTCCTCTCCTCTCCTCGCTTCCTCACGCATTCCCTCCTCATCATATCGACCCCTCAATCCCCTGAATACTCTGTATCAATTACGGTCTCCCAATAAATGCCCCCCCTTCGGCTTTCCCCTTCTTTCATTACATCAGATTACCCATTATTGTGACAAATCAAGAAGTCTCCCTCCCCGCGCACATACCGCGGGCTGCGCTTTTTTTTCCCCTCCCGCATCTCCAATTGTTATCCACCAGCCATCACCTACGAGCATCTCTCCTTCTTCTTCTCCTTCTCCTCCACCACCACCACCAACCAACCCCCCCTCCCTCTCTCTCTCTCTCTCTCCCCGGTGTCCGGCGCTTAACCGAGATGGTCTCTTGTTTTCTCCCCGCAGCGGTGTCGGCTTGGCACGGGCACATTACGAAAAGCAGCCCCCATCCAACCTCAGAAAATCCAATTTTTTCCATTTCGTCCTGGCGCTGTATGACAGGCAGGGTCAGCCCGTGGAGATCGAAAGGACAGCTTTTGTGGACTTTGTGGAGAAAGAAAAAGTAAGCCGGTGTTGTTATTTCAGAAACACATGCAACAACCCCCCCACCACCACCAGCCCCCCCTTCCTTCCCCAACACCACCATCACTATCATCACCTCTCTGCACATAATCAGCACATGTATTGAAATTATGCTCTCTGAAATGGGCAGTGGGTTACTCAAAGGGGGGTGTCACTTGCAATATTGATTTTATATATCTAAAAAAAAAAAAAACCTCCATGACAGGGCTGTTTCTCTTCTTTTATACACAAATTGCACACATGCATACACACATCCTGTCTTAATCCAGACATGTGGTGGTGATGGGCAGCTGTTTTTGTTGATGCTGGTTCTCACAAACTGTTGTCTCCTGCAGGAACCAACCAGTGAAAAAACTAACAATGGGATACATTACAAACTACAGTTATTGTACAGCAACGGTGAGTCCAAGTGTCTTTCACATTTTTGCAAACACGTGCAAAATATATTAAGCAGAAGTGTGTGTGTGTGTGTGTGTGTGTGTGTGTGTGTATGTGTGTGTGTGTGTGTGCATAAAACCACATGTAGTAATAATAATAACTATAATGTTAATAATAAAAGCAGTCTGATGATTTTATAAATGCAATGCCTGCCTGAGGTCTTTACATATTTTTTTATTGCTTGTCACTAAACTTTTTTATATTTTCTTCAGGGCTCTGTGTGTGTGTGTGTGTGCGTGTGTGTGTATTTATTAATTCTTCTCCAAAAAATTGCTCCAAAAAAATTCACAGCTTGCTCTCCTCTTCCTCTCCCCAGGCGTCAGAACAGAACAGGATCTTTACATACGGTTAATCGATTCCATGACGAAGCAGGTAAGCTGCTGTTTCTACACTTGTTTCTGCGCCACGGTACGAGCCTGGTTCAACATGTGCAAAAAAAAAAAAAAAAAAAACCTTAACACGCCGTGCAAATTGTCACCCACGAGATGCAAACACACACGGCACGCTTTTCACCCTCCCTTAAAAAAAAAGAATATATAAATAAATAAATAAATGAATAAAATCTGCTTGCAAAACGCGGCTGTGGCACAAAATAAAATGAAATTACCGGTGTAACAAGAAGAGACAGCTTCCATTTTGAGTGTTTACGCGTGGCCATATCATATTGCAAGACTCCAAAGTCAATTTTTTTTTTATTCCTCCAGAGTTAGTGAGCTTCTTTTTGCAGGCTCAGTTTGCCCAAACATTAAAAATTTAAACACCACGTCTGCTCCATATGATCTGATTTGACTTTTCCCCCTGCAGAGAGTCAGAGGTGACGCTCCACACACTTTTTTTGGGCCAAAATTTGCATCAAGTATTATATTTATAAATATAAATATTGATATTAATGTTACTGCCTGGAGAGCTGCATGTCACTCTTTTTTTTTTTTTTTTCTCGCAGACCTGCTCTTAACCCGGCGCGCAAAAAGAAATGTTATTATTAGGTCTTAACGCGCGTCTCAAGCCAAGGCGGAAGATTTGCAAACGTAATTATAATTAGGGGGGGTGAAATCAGACGCGCTCACACCGGCTCCCCTCCTTACTTTTTTTTTTTTTTTTTTGCTTTTTTAAAACAGAGGTTTGAGGCAGGGGGCTTGTGGATAAATAGAGCCGTGCAGCCACTGGGCCACCGGTCACAGACAACATTCCTGCGCGAATGATCCGAGTCAATGGCGCAGAACAAGCAATTTATGGATTTCTGTTTCTACAGCTGCAAATAGCGACATAAATCAAACCAATATAGATAATCGCCCGCTTCCCTGAGAGAAGGAGAGAGGGGGGAAAAAAGACCAAAAAAAGAGAGAGAGAGAGACATCAGGTCAAGTAGGACAGCTTTTTAAAAAGGAGAGAGTGATGCGACCTGGTTCAGATATGTCACTTTTTTCAAAGTCACTCTCTCATATTGGCCTCAAACGTGACATAAAAAAAGAAAATAACATATATGTAAAAATATGAGTGACCTAAAAAAAACATAAATTAACAACACGCTGTTGATTTAATTGTAATTTTATTTATTGTTTTTATTTTATTGCGTCGATAATGCGCTGCGTTGCCTGCGTTTCCACTTGGTGCCGGCTCAGTGTACGAGGGAGTGAAGTGTCTATCCTTAGAAATGGAAGAAGGAGGGAGGGATCGAGGGAGGGAGAGAAGAGCGGCAGAACTGATAGCTCCACGCCATCTGTTTCAGCCAATGCTCAAAAATTACTCAACCGTACCGCCAGACACCGCTTTTTATCCACAGAAAGATCATTGTTAGCGGCTCAAAATAAACAACAGATTGCCCATTAACACTTTCCCCCAAATATCCCCAGATTATAAGCATATTGATGACACTTCTATTGGATCTCTCCTTATGAAAATCCCTCTGTCTCCCTCTCTTTCTCTGTCTGTCTGTCTGAGCCACAGGATATTATCTAGATTAATAAAAAAAAAATTATTATCATAATCATGACCATAAATTTTGTAATTATATTTTTAAAATGATGCTTGCCAGTAGACATATTCTTGTTGTTGTTATTATAATTATTAATCATAGTTATTTTTGTAATTGTTTATTTAGGTGGGTGTCATTGATGTTTATATTAATTAATATAATTTATATCAGTGTGATTATCTTAACCGTGTGCCTTGCTTGGCCTGTGCACAAATATATTCTGTTGTCCTAACATCATGTGTATTCATGCCCTGATTTATTTTATTAAGTGCAGAAACAGCAGCCACGCTGCGTCTGATCATTTGTGAATTTGTGTGAATTAAAATGTGCTGAGGAGACGACTGTGCTCTCACTTGACTCCCATCTCGTTTCCCTCCAAAGGCCATAGTTTATGAGGGCCAAGACAAGAATCCAGAAATGTGCAGAGTTCTTCTTACTCACGAAATTATGTGCAGGTAAGCATTATCATTATATATATTTTTTATTTTTTTACATTTTTAAAAATATGTTTTCGCCTTGCCCATTTTGCACATCTAGGCAAAAAGTAATTCCCTCCCCTTCAATAAGTTTTGACACTCATGATGTGCTGCAGCAAACCACAGTGTCCTGTGGTCCTTCAGCAACCACAGAGGGAAGAGAGAGGGAAGAGAGCTGCTGTCATTCCTAACTTTGATATGATGTGATTCAACTTTGATATGAATATGAATATGACAATCAAAACGAACAGACTGTCGTTTTCAGTGAGGGGGAATTGAATGTATAATAAACAGCCAGTGACACAGTACATAAGTTATGTTTTTTAATTTGCGCTTTATTTATTTTTTATGTTTTTAAGAATTGTATGTCATCATTTAAGCCTGCCAGGGACAATGTGTTTCCTGTTAAGTTATGCATAGGCGTTGCATGCTATGCATCAGTCTCTTTTTCTTCTCTCTAGCACAGAGTCAGTTCTCGGTTGATCCCACCTGTCAACAATGATCAGCGAGCCTTTTAGCGTCATTTAACCACATAAATCTCAAGCTCTCATATTGCGCTGCTATTCAGCGGTGTCACTGATACTAAAAGGAAAAACGCCTTTTGTTGTTATTGTTGAGCTCAGCATGAGCTTTGTGAACATTGAATTCGGATACTGTCGGTTAACCTCTCCTTTGTTGCACCGGTGCATTGTTCAAGTTACTGGTTGGGAGCAAGTGCAGCAGGAGAGCTGAGAATGATTTGTCTTTTTCCATGCATAAACTCATCACTCACGCTCAATTTATACATGCATCCATCACTTATTTGTGACACATCGAATATGCTCGTGCTCTAGAGGTAATTTTTTTTTTTTTGTCAAGAGGAAGTGCCTTTTGCTGCTGAATAAAGAACTACTTTAACTCCTGCATATTATCAGATAAGAAGATATACATAATAAGAAATCTTACAATAAGAGTAATCTTTTGATATCTTATTTTTCAAGCTTGTAATACACTTGTTTTTGAATTATATTTTTGCTCTAATACTTGGCAGCGCCTTAGCTATAAAACATCTTTATTATTGCTGCTGGAAAAGTCATGTAAATCAGACATATTTAAATAGCGTGCGGTTGACTGACAGTAGCTTTGCACAAAATCTTTGTTTGTCTTTCTGCACCATATGGCATAAATCAATCTTATTCACGTATGTTTATATGTTTTCATTTCAAATTGGAAGCTGGGATGATGTATTTGTTTATTTTTGCAGTTTTGATTCAAGCCCCAAATCAAAGAAGTGAGAGGCAGCGAGCTATAGGCTTAGGGAGGAGATGGTTGAAACATGTGGTGGAAGATAGATTAGTGCTTTTGAGGCCATAATTGATAAATGCCCCGCAGAAATATTGGTTGAGGGTGGCACCTTGCATCTCCCTCAGAAATAGCAGCTTGGCAATTAGAGGTAAACAAAAGCTGAAGCTGTGAAAAGTGACTCCCCTGCCTCCTGGCCCAATCCCCACTCCCCTCCCCTCCAACACTAAGCCAAACAACACAACATGTTGTTTTCACCATTTTTATCAGCCATCAGCATCAATGGAATGGATAGATTGAGTGAAGGAAATCTCATGGCAATTTTTTTCCCCGATATCAAAACCACTCCGAAGCACTTAATAAATGTATGTGCTTTTGTGTGCATTATTTATTTATTTTTATTTATTTAGCAAAGTATTGCTTGTTCTGAAACACTCTCTCTATGTTCCCATAGCCGATGCTGTGACAAGAAAAGCTGCGGAAACAGGAACGAGACTCCATCAGACCCAGTGATCATTGACAGGTAGGCTGTGCGCGGCTTCCTCCGTGTTTGTGAGTGGCGAATGAGTAAGTGAATGAGTGAGTGTCTGGGTGACTAAATGGATGAGTGACTGAGTGGATGAGCGGGCACACGGATGAGCTAGTGAACAAATGAGTTCCCTCCCGGCGTGCCAGACGGCCCAGTTGGGCTGACTTGCATCTTACAGCCCACAGTGTGGGAACCGTGGGTGATTCTGTGTGAGTGGCTGAGGGGCGTCTTTCCCAGGTACCTGTGCACCGAGGGGCGGTCACCACCTGGATAGGGTTTGTTCAATCACAGGTGGTTCAATCACTGGAGGATCATGCTGGGAATACACCTAATTAGCTTAGGCAACTTCACATTTATTTGGCTGGCTTCCCTTCTTTGTTTACGACAGTGATGCTTACACTGTCAATAGTTGTTTTTCATTGACTGTTTCCTTCGCTCGAGTTAGCTGTGAGCTAGACGCCATTAAAGTTTCGTTTCAGAAGGGATAAACATTTTATGTCTGCTGTTTTGTTCTGCACCTTCAGGGAAGTTACATCTGCCACATTTATATTACCTTCATCACTTCCTAAAGAGGGAGGATAAATAGCCTTCTTTCAGGCATTGACATTTTTTTCTCACACTGTGAAATTATATGTCCTGGTCAGCCTGAATATGTTTATGTAGTTGTGTGTGTGTGTGTGTGTGTGTGTGTGTGTGCGCACGTGTGTGTGGTGGATATAGGGGTGAGGCAGGGGGTGCAGTTAGAGCGTCGATCTCAATGTAACTCTCACCACGTAGTAGGGAGAGACAGCAATGCTAATGTTTGACTTGCCGGAATCACTGTTTGCTTAGTGGAGAATGCCTGGTATCTGACAGAGGGGACAACTCTCTTATTAGTAATCAAATAGGGCTGAGCAGTTGTTGCTGCCACTCCACTCCAGCGGCTTCTCATGCATCAGGAAGTAGGAGCTGGCTGCCCTGGGAGCCTGGATGGATTACCAGAGCTACTGCTGTCTGAACTCAAACTCACACGCACGCACGCACACTCGCGGTCGAGGGACACGAACACGCAGACAGGCGCCCACGCACGTTTTTTGTACGTTGTTTATGCTTTTACACTCACGGTGCGTCATGTGCAAGAAAAGCACTGAGGTGTTCAGGACAGTGTCGGGGTAGAGGTTTTTCTTTTTTCTTGTATCTGGTACCAAGCGGACTGCTTAATTTATCAGTCAGGTGCATTTGTCAGTGGAGGGACGATAGCGCGAACATTAACATATAACTTGAGACGTCTACTTTGCCTAATTTCCGCCGCTTTTATGTTTGCTTTGTGTCGCTCTGCTGCCTTTTTACTGCGTAGAGTTTCGTACACCATTGTTCTTCAATCTGCGGGACAAAACATGTAACATAAGTACAATAAGCAAAATGAATGCATGGAGAATTAAAGTCAAGAAGAGGGGTGGGAAAAAAAAAGAACAGGGGAAAAGAAAGAGGCGGATGGATATTGTAAGCTCAACTGGCTCAGGGAGGGCTCGGATTTTCATTGTGACGAGCCTGAATAGGAGTAGAGTATCCCTTTCCTTGCACAATGAGCGGCTCTGTTGAAACACAAAAGCATATGTTCCTCATTAGACCCTCCCATTGTCTCCATGTCGTAACTATGAGCCCGTCAGCTCACCCCAACAGACCCGCACAGGTTCCCAGTGACTGAGGGAGGCTTGCAGAGAGGGGCGCTTGTGAAAGGTGAAAAGGGTTTAGCAACAGTTACGGACGTGGCCAGAGCGCATACTGAAGGCTTGCTACGTAAGATTATTTACTGCAATTACTCGACTGTCCCCGCTGTGCATATGGGTAAGCTTTTAGTTAAGGCTCCCATGTTTTACAGCCATTTCTGTTACATCTGTCATTTTCTCATGCACATCATTACAGGCACCTGTGCTGCGGTCGCTGCTGGCAGAAACTGATTATTTCCAATTGAGTAGAACATAGTTGAGTGACATAAACCTAGAGGAGAGGTTTGATTGTTGAATCAGGCATGTCTCATCTGTCTACAATTACAGTATGAAAACCAGCTAGCACTGCCACATTTTCCTAGAGAAACAGTAGCATGGCCGAACCTTAAGAAACAGATTTGGAGTGAATCATTGATGGCGTTCATTCGCTGTAACATTTTCCCAGATGGTAAGAGGGGAAAGCGCACACAGCTAGCTGGCATCTAGCAAGACATTAACTGGCGTTCCCATGGATCTGGCATATCCAACGGAGTTTGGGAAACTTATCATTCCAAATGTGTCCTATTTTCCTGCGGTCAAGCCAGACATCTGTTTACCCTATTTTCTCTCAGAGTTTTGATACAGATTTTCACTCAGATTTTTGAAGAGGAAGGATTCTCTTAAAAAAAAAAAAAAGAAAAAAAGAAAGTTGGTTAGATATAGGCCCAACAGCTGTCACAAAGTTTCAGCACTGCTTGGTCTTTAAATATTTCAGCACTTACATTTGATGCCCTTGCATTATTCATACTCCTTTTTGGATGAAGAAAGGCCCTATTTTAGTTGCATTTGGGGGGGTTTATATGTGTTGTGACTCAAATTTCAATATCTTTTGGGAAAGTCAGTACATATTTTGCTCCACAAAAGAAAAAAAAAAACTGTATTGTCTTTCAATAGCAGGAGCGTACTTTTTTTTCTTCTCTCTTCTCACATCAGTTCACAGCATAAAAATTTCAAAGTCAGTTGGCACTCGCATTAAATAAGAGAAACGCTGCATTTATCTTGTCACTAATTGTAGCGCTGTTGCTATGGCCGCATCACTTTGCAGTTCGGTATAATCATCTCTTCCCCTTTATAAATCCAGCAGTGCTACAGATGTCACATTTATAAGTTAATGGTGCCTTAAAGTAAGTGGGGGTGTAGGTTTATTCAGTCGGTAATTTGAGTCTTTAGAATTATAGTGATGAGGTACCCAATATCTGATTAGATGGGTTTCCCATTTACAGTGCATGTAGTGTATAGCCAAACATAACTCAATTTGCGACGACTCTCCTGGTCTGGTATCTGTCTTCACTCTCTTGCATATTGACTTTGTCTTCTCTTGTGTGAAAGATTAGATACATTGTTCGGGCTTACACATGGATTTTGTAATAAGACAGCACATGTTGTTGAAAGAGGAGAGAAAATGACTCATTCTGCGTGTCAGGGTTCAAAGGTCACGTTTCACTCCGAGCGGCTGGAGCAATTTATGCAAGTAGAATTGAGACAGACGGAGGGAGAATGCGATATCAGTGTGTGTTCCACCCGTATATGCATTTTGAATTTAATGTATGTTCATACAGTTTAACATCCTGTGTCAATTTACGCTGCCATCCACAAACGGATTCTGGACCAGATCTAAACATGTCAGCTCCATTTATTCCAGCGGCTACGGCACTCCCTTTCACTTCCTGTCACAAAGGTCAAAGAGCACTGACCTTTGGAGTGCAGCCCAGCCACTGAATAATTCATGACATTGACTTGTTTTTTCCTTTATTTTTCCCCTTGTCTCTTTTTTTGGTCAGCACACATGGTTGTGCTGTGGGAGGCTTTTATTCATTTAGCTCATTTATAAAGGCCTCACCGCACCTGTTCGTGTGTTAATGCAATTAAATTTTGGCCTAATGTAAATTTTGCTTAGCTTTCCGTTATGTCCCTCATTAGTGAGCCTGTATTTTCTAAATGACTTTGCGTTATCGTTCATTTGTGGAACACCTACGAGGTCATTTCCCAGAGTGCACTTGACTTGTTGTCAAGTTGTTTACCAGAAACAAAAGACCGCCGTCTTAGAACGTCTCACATGTGGTTCCCTCGGCCTTCTAAGAAACAAATCGGAAAATTTGTGTGCTCCCATCTGGTTTTTGCAAAACCGTGATTACCTCCAAAAGCTGAACAAATGCCAGTATTTATAAGGTCAGCCCTTTATGTGGAAATGTGATGTAAATGAGAATCAGCGAAAGGGGACATTAAACAAAATTAAATTCATTGTCTCCTTTAATGTCATTTACATTTTTGGCTAAGCCCTGGACTGTCAAAGAGGATTTCTAAAACCATTTTAATTGCACATCAGCATTGGAAAAGAGGGTGTGTTTTCACTGAGCGGCTGTCTTGATAACCTGCAAAGAGAAGTCTGTTTATGAAGTACCTAAATGACATGTTTTCACTGCATCTGCAGAGGGGCAATTAAGATGGCACTCGGTAGGTAGTGTTAATCTAGCATTGTGCTCCCACCATCCATAATGAAAATGATGCAGTGGATGGGGTCACTGTTGTTGTGACTGTGAGTTGATTGCTGCAGGTGTTCCTTCTGGATTTTTTACATTATACCGTTGAGCTCTGGGACCTGCGCTGCGGTCTGTTTTTTTTTTTTTTTTTTTTAAAGCTGTACAGTGAGTCATTTAAAGCTGTTAACTTGTATAGGAAATGCTCTCTTTCTGTATTTACACACGCGCGCAAACACCTGCGTGCACCTTTTTATTTGTGGCTTAACAATATTTCCTTTGCGGCGTTTAATTTACGGCCGCGTTCTGTGTAATTCATGTGACAGATGTGAGTTTCTGACGCCCATTGAGAAATGGGAGAATAAGCTGGCCACCCCTGCCTAACTCGACGTGATGTTTGAGTGAAGCCTGTCTCCTCCCGAGCCAGAGTAGGAAGAGCAGGAAGTGTTGAGAGCGAAAGCTGTACTTGGCAGCTCTCCTTTGGCTTGCACTTGCCGAAAAATGAAACCCAGACCCTCTCTGCAGCTCCAGAGCCAGAACCTCCTTCCCAGTGCTCCAACATCCAGGATTGGGTAATACTGTTCACTAAGCAAAACATTACCTCAAATTATTCTCGCCCTGTTTTCTATTCCCTCCTCCCTCATGTCGGTTTTATCGCAGTTTGTAAATGTCAAGACACGTACAAAGACGCACAGTATAAATGATATTTTCCAAATTATGCTCACATGTTTGGGTTCACATGAGTGGCGGCTGAACGTAACGTGGTGCCTGACGTTCCCGAGGGAGACCCACCTCACTAGGGTAGGATTCCCCAGTGGCATCAGCTAATGGCAAGACTTGACAACAGCAGAGAAGCCGGGGGTGTTGTGTTTTACTAGCGCTGAGCAGGGGTGATGACTTTAACATGTGTGCAGAGAAAGACGGAGATGTTTGTGTGGCGTGTGTGTTCTGCGCGAGTGTCTCTGTACGTGCACACACTCGAGTGTATGTGTGCGCGTTTGTGCACTTGTGTGTGTGTGTGTGTGTGTGCTGTGCTAAAGAGAGAGGTGTGCGGTACGAAAGAGTGGCGCGGGCCAACAGAGCGACGGATTCGGCTCCAGCTTGACGGCAGTGAAAGACGAAACATGGTTCCACATGTGTTGAGAAAGAGCAGTCCATCTGTCCATGGAGACAACCCCTCCCCCCCTTCACCACCCCCTTCTCTTTCCCTCTTTCCTTCTCTTCCTCTCCTTCTCTTGCTCTCCTCTCCCCCCACTCTCTCTACTCCCCTGGTTCACTGCTGACAGAAACAAGGCCAGAGCTGGGGTGATGGGATGAATGCTGGGCCAAGAGCAACACTGGACCTTGTATACACACAGTTTCACACACAAAGACACACACACTGAAGAGAAATAAGAAAAGGTTATCAAAGTTTTTTTTTCTCTCTGTATATGTTGTTAAAGTTTACTACCTTAAGTTGCATTCACCGACTTGGTTTAGCGCTGAGTTAATGTGATTTAAATCCGGCTGTGGAGCAATGCTGGTGATTTATTTTGATATTATGAAAGAAAACAATCTATTAAGATTTATTCACTTTTCCCTGACACACTGCTGCAATAAGCCACCACGGTGAAAATCTTACATTATTGAAATTAAATCTGAAGTGAATAAAACATGCCACTCTTTCTCAAATATTTAGCAGCCCTCCTTTATAATTAAACTTTGTAGCTGTTTTGAAGATGTTGTTTGGTTTCTTAAAGCATTAATGACGCAAGAGCTTTGTCAAACAGCTCCCGATTCTGTGAATCACATTTAGGTCACCCAGACCTGTGTTTTTTTTAGCCATTTTTTCTTTTGAAAAAGGGTCTCCTTTCTTTCTCTTGGCATGTTCTCACTCCCATTCAATCCTTATTAGGTTTCCCCTAATTGTCAAACAAACTGTTGGGTCAACCTCAGTCGTATCTGGCCGTAAAACAGCACATTAGGCCCTGGTGAGGGATATATGTGGTATTTCATCGGAGACGGAGTAATGCTGGGGTTTTATGGTTAAGTACCAGTTCACGCCCACGCCATTTGTTTCGCATTAGAGTGGAGGTTTTGTAAATCAGATCAATATGTTCGCTGAGATGTGATTCCTTGTCGGGATCTCCCGAGTCGTTCTTTCCTCAAGTATTTTTCTTAGGGGACTGGTTGTCGATGCACACTCCTCCGTTCCCCCTCCCCTCCCATCCTTCCCTCTTTCCCTACCTCTGTCGGTCCCTCCCTCCATCTCCACCTCAATCTATTTCCATTTTCTGAATGTAGCAATTTGTAGTGTGACACAGGCAAGATTAGGATGGGAAGCAGTCTGAAGATTTCATCGGACATGGTCCTGCTCCCGCTGGTGTGAGGTCACAGGACAAAGATGGGGGAATTCAGGGATAGGGTCATCAGTTACCTCGGGGAAACGAGCTGGTCTGCTGGCTGCTCCGTTGGCCCCAGGGGTGCCTGGGATGTATCGGAGGAGAAGCCCCAGAGAAAGAGCCCTGAACCAGTGTCATTTATTAAAAGTGACAAGTTATTTCTAACTATAGCTCTGTTTTTATTGTTTTACAATGCTGTCATTTGGAACAGTGCCCCTCTCTTCAGGAATCACAAACAAGTGATGAATGAACGAGGTGACCTGCTTTTTTAACATACACACATGCTGGTGCACTTTAGCGACACATGTGCGCTGTTAAATTATATTATGTATTTTGTTGCCTTGCTTAAATTAAACAAATGTGCATGTTTAATAAAGATCGGCCATATGATAAGTGCAATGAAAATATTTCACCATTCACCAGTTTTCTCCAGGACATTTGTTCAGTAAATTAATAACAGCTTACAGTATGAATCTTGAGCTGACCTCCGCATAATCAGTACCAGAAGTTCCACAGAACATGACCACACTGCAGTGTGTGTGAGTGCATGTGTGTGTATATGTGTGTGTATGTGAGGGTTGAGCTTCAGTGTCTATTTCAGCATTTGAGTTGGTTGGTTGGAGTTTCTTTATTAAAAAAACACAACGTTCATGCTAATAATGGAGTATTTATTCAATGTTTGACTATTGCTCTTCATTGAGGGTCACTGAGGTACTCCGCTCCCCCTCTTTTTTTCTTTTTTTTTTTTACTGCCTGCCCCAACTGCGTTAATGATATATGACAGAAATTTCCTTGAGCTGGTTCAGTGGCAAGAAAGGTCCTGGCTAGTCTATATCAATCCATCTGACTTATGTTCCCATGTCTTGAATTACCGCTTGATGGAAACCTGCTGTGGGCTTCTCTTGCCAATTGAAATCAGATCTCCTCCACAGCCTGGTGTGATATTGATCCATATTCAACACCCAGGCAGCCGATCGATCAGTATTGATTTACAATAAAAAACACTCCTCTGCTTGTTCAGCACTGCGATCGATACTTTAAAGCAAAGGGGAAAAAAATATTTAAAAGGAAGAAAAACGGGATTGTGCTTTTTACCATGCAGTGACCAGCTGGAATATATAAAAATGCGAGGAGCTGTTTCATTTCATTAGAGGAGTATGAGTCTGAGTGACCAAACCTTGATCACGCCGGCTACCAGCGAACATGTCCGCAGTGAACAATGATCCTCTCCCGCCGTGTGAGACAAACCAATAAAAATGGTTTAACGGGATGACACTTCTATAAGGACTCATTTATTGAAGGAGGTGTGTCTGTTTCTGAATTAGTGGCACATCTGCACTGCAATGGGGAGTGCTAAAACTGTCATATCAAATGTGTCTGAAAATTGAAATGGAATGCTCAAAGTGGTGGATCAAGCCCGAGCGCTTTAGCTTGATTTCGGCGTGTTAACAGGATGACATGATTTCCTGTGGTTTTGATATTAATTTTTTTCCCTCTCTGCCGCCCGCAAGCGCACAGACATGCCGGGCCTCTGCCTCCCACACGGTCATCATTAGGGCCCGGCACGATGTCGAACACGCTGGAACAGACCAGGGCGACCCGTGCAGCTCGAGTCCAGATCCACTTTTCTCCCTGTCACATCTTAGTCCTAATCTCTCGGACTTCCTCTCCTCTGCCAAATAACCGTTCCCATCCAGCAGGTCCCAGCATTGGCCCGGGCTGCCAACATCTGAAAGTTATTATCCCCAATCTCTGACATCCAGGAGTTTACAGTTATATAATGATGGGGAAAACCACATGTCCCCAGAGGCAGAGAACATTTTTGAGATGCCTCCCCATCTGTTTTGGGGGAGCTGCCCATTTTGGGCCAAACTCAGAATGGCAGGCAGGCAGATTTTTTTTCGTAATTTTTATTTTCTACCACTGGAACAGGCCAGTCTGGGAGTCATTATATGGGGTGATAAAGCAAATCCAATTGGGTCAGGTTCCCCTCCGCACAGTGCTGGTGGCACCAGCTCTCCCTGCCTCACTGCTCGTCCCTGACTGTGTAAGTGGTGGTTGTTTGTTTGTCCTAGAGAGGCTGGGCTGGGGGACTAATGCAAGCCCGGGGGCCAGCCAGGTCGGAGGCGACGGTAAACCCGAGCCGCCTGGTGTAGCAGCGCTCCCTCACTGCTGGCTCGGCCTTGTTTGGACTGCAGCTCCGGTTTGCTTTCTTAGAGGGAAGCTGAGCCTCCGTAATCATTGAGCCTTTCGCGCGGGTGGGGAGCGCAGCCGGGACCAGAGGGAGTGATGACATAGGTCCGCAGAGGCCTGGCCCGGTCCACCCCTGCTGCTCTTAGCATATTTATTTTCTCTTTCTCATTGTATGGTTTAAGTCACACCATATTATGTTCGGACCTTATGCACGTGCACAGGCACTCAGATGTGATGAGGTGCATGCCGTAAAGCTGTAGGCTTTGTTTTTACTAATAACGCCAGGGATTAGTGACTTGCTGACCTCAATGTAATCTTTATTAGTCTGTTAACCATACACTCCAGTTATGAAGCAGCCCAAACTGATGTGAGAGCAGTGACACAGACAAGTCAGGACAATGCAAAAGGGGGAACTAACCACATTAGATACTATTATTAAATCAGCACGTAAAAGATTATGTTATGTGTAGATGACTGTCTGTTCCTGCTAAAGTGTTCTCAAATCTTACAGATTTAGATAATTTAAGTCCCCCTTCTTGCCCCCTGGGCGCTCCTCAGAAATGTTTTATTCAACATCACCACTCTGTTCTGTTTTGTTCCGTTATTGAAATGGGTTGTCGATTCGAATAGAGTCAACCTGGTGGGCCAATCTCATTGTAGCCAGTGGAGAGTGAAAGCCATCTCTGCAGCATAGGCTCACCAGAACACACACAGAGATTGGACGAGGGGGGCAGTGAGAGCGAGAGTGCCTTCTCCAGATGGAGATCCCAGATATGGGGGAAAATGTCCGGGCCATTTTCCAGGGTTTCCATAATGGGAATCTACCCCTTGCTTGCTTATTAAGTTGTGCACACAAGGAGGAGTGAGGAGAGAGATGGAGAGGAGAGGAGATAAGGGCAGGCGAGGCGAGAGATGGACAACCTGCGCGCCGTCACCTCTCTGTTGTAAGTGTCAAGCAGACCCTGTTGGAGAAATCACAGGTCATGTGGATAGATGATTGTCAAAGCACCACATTGATATAAGGGCTTTCTTTTTTTTCTTTGAGCCGCAGAGGCGCATGATAAGATTTGTTTTTGTTTTCCGTCAGAGAGGGAGAAAGTATGACGCTCGGGTCAGGGAGGTCGGTTTGGGGGGTCACAGGGTCGCAGCCTTTTTGGTACCTGAGTAACCTCACATGGCTAAGCCATTTCTCAGGCTCCCTGAAATGATGGTGTGGTGTCGTGGGGAGGGGGGTAGGTTGAAGGGGTGGGCAGGAGAGTGATCTATCAGCGGCAGTGGCGGACATGCAGACAGAATGGCAGCTACTGCAGCTAAACAGAGTGAGACAGATAGGCAGAAGTCTCTCATACGTAACACCAGGAGCTTTAAGAAGACAGCGCTGAGTGTTATGGATGCTTGACATTGACCTCTTATACAGAGACGGTGTATTTATCAAGGTTGTAGGACAATAGTGTATTTGTTTGTAAATTATTTAGTTCACTGGGTGAGATGCCGCTTTCCACACATAACACTTGCCACCTTTGCGAGATAACAACAATCTGTTTTTATTCTGCCTTTTGAGCGTCTTGTTAGATGTTTCCTACAAGGCTTCGAATTTAGGTGATCATATTTTGAACACTGTCAGTTCTATCAAGTCAAATCTACTTTAGAAAGAGAAGAGGAAAAAAGCTCTGAAGCTTACATTTTTCTCGAAGAGAAATATTTGTGTACAGATAGGCCTGTCATTCTCTGAAACAACATTCATGATTCTTTTATTGGTGCTCAGCCATCACCCCCTCTCTTCCTCTGTGGAAAAAAGGGCTAGTCTACAAAGTGGCTTTTTGCCGTTTGAGAGAAGTAAACTTCATCAGGTCGACGGCGAGGTGTGCTTCACATGTCACTCAGTCGAGCTCCCTCCTAATGAAATGCTGCATACAGATTTCTGCCTGCGGGCTCAGGGGGATAAGACCGTGGTAACAGAATGAAACAAACCCCTTCCCATTCCCTTCACTCACACACGCAAGCACACGCACATGCAAAAACATACAAAGACAAACACACATTCATACAGTTGTTCACACACACACACACACACACACACACACTCTTGCTGGAGAGCATCCATGTGAGGAGATCCAAATCTGCAATTTATTCAAATATTGATATTTCTACTTGTCAGGAGAAAGGTGCCTTGAAATTTCCTCTGAGTACTCCTGTCAAAAAAATAGCAGGAAATATGTCAGATAATTCATAAATGGAGTTCAGCGCTGCAAAGTCAGTTGGGAACAGCAAAAAATATATATGCTTGTCAATGAAGAATAGGAGCAATATTACAGAGCCTGCTGCTCATTCTTCCATCATGTCAAGCAAACAGCTTTTGCAGGCCCATAAGTGTATGTTTTGCCGTCTGTGTGTGTATTTGTGTATATGCATGTATATTTGTATATGTCCCCGTGTATGTACATGTGTATGTATATTTATGCATGTGAATGTGTGTGTGCTTTGGCGATGTTGTGACTCCTACTTAGATGTGTTTGTTATCTTTTTCCATCAAGACACCCCATTTCCCATCCCGAAGCAGCCAATGGGAACGTGTCCTTCTTTTTTTTGTTGCAGAGGTCCGTAACCGGACGCTGGCCTCCATGTGGTTTGAATTAGGGCCCCCGAAACTGTGAAGGACGCCTCGAATGACGTGAGGCACTTGCAGACCAAATTCCATTCTGCTGAATGGTGGAGAAAAAGAGCTCTCCGGAATCCTCCGAGATTTTTTGGCTCAGGCCCGCCAGCGATTAAAACAGGGCGGAAACCAATAACTCAATGAATCATGGGGCAACGTCCCATGAAATCTCTCACTGCTCTGTCACACCCTCATACAAACCCAAATCAACTCGAACTCTGCTGATTAGTCTTTTTTCCAAAGTGAAAAAAAAAGAAATCGGACAAAAGTCTTGTTCTTTTCTCCTGGTTATCGAGTGGAACTTTCACACTTCAAGCAGAAAAAGACTCTCTCTCCCCAGCCTCCTCTCTGTGTTAGTTACCTCCATTTTGACAAAGTGTGGGCTTCCTGATGATGCATCACTTGACCATGTTGTGCCAAGGCAAGACAGAATGGGAGTCCACATATCTCCGGCGGTCATGTGATGCCATAGTTCATAGCAGTTGATGAGATGCAGTTTGGCACAGCTTGGGACCCATCTGGGAGATGCAGATACGCAGACAGGAGAAGTATTTTACAGCAATGCATCTGCGCGCTTGAAGAGCTATTTAGCATATGCTGCTATACGAGAGAATTTGCTTTGCTGTTGCCAGCTGCAGATTAGTCTTCATTTCTCAAAAATCCGACAGAGCAGCTGATCCACAGTCATAGACGGCTAGCATTGAGCAAAATAATGTTTATGTTAATGCAGCGTGTTATTTAATATTTTACTTAATCACGTCTGCATGACATTGAATTCTTTTTGTTCAAATAACTTTGGGAGAGCAAAGTCTTTTTTTCCCAATTTTCCTTGTATCAACAATAACAATGTCAAGCAGTGCAGTAATGCTGCTGCCAGCACTGGCCCGTTTGTTTCTGTTAGCTCTAGCAGAAGTCAAAGCCCATGCTGCTGCTCTAACTCAAGTGGCTGATATGTTAGGCCATCTAGGGCATGGCAGGCGGTTGACAGTCCATGCAGCCTGTCTACCCACAGGACATCTCCACATAGTGTGTCCACAGTGGGGCCAGCGCTGTCATCTGGGCCCACTATGGACCAGTGCTCTGCTGACAGTGAGAGGGTAAACGTTTACCACCTCAATCCCCCATTAACTCGGTGAAGGCGCTTCGATCCTCTGTGAAAATAATGATATTGATTGGAGCTTGGCTCTACAAACGAAATGGTTGCAACTAAAAGAGGGATGGGCCCTTGCATTAGAATATGGGATTTTCGAGGATAAAAGAGTGTTTGGATCTTGTTATATTTTTCCTCTCCTCCATCTCCCTCTAGCTTTCCCCCACCTCCTTGTCTCCTCTCTTTCTGCATTTTTATGTGCGCGCATGTAGTGTGAGAGCCTGCGTGTCTCCTAAGATTACCCTCCGCTATCCCCGCAATCAAACAACAAATGACAACATCATTGCTCAGGCCTTTCAAAATACGACACAAAAAAGTGTGTTGTAGCTACATTAACTTGCAACAACCCCCTAATAGACCCTTGTGGGTTTTGTATCTCTCCGCCTCTCTCTCCTCTCTTCTCTCTGCTCGGCTGTCACACATCCACCCCCCTCACAGCGCGAGCCTCCGAGCCTCGGTGGAGATCAGGAGCTCCCTGTCGGAGGTGCTTTGTCACGTAGCCCAGGGAGCGTGGAACTCACCCAGAGCTGTTGAACAAACACAAGCACAGGGGCTGTCAATAGCAGCTCCGCAAACTAATTGCCTGTCAAATGAACCACCCTCGTTAAGCTGCCCTCACACACACACACGCACACACACACATGCGTGCATTGTGACAGTCGTACGCTCACACACACATGCACGCACACCCACACACAGAGCCGATTTGATTCAAAGAGTAGTGATACCTTGTTAGAAGAAGAGACACACGAGTGGCACTTCTCTGTTTGCCGTCTTGTTTCTGCAATCGTTACCGGCGTGTGTAGTGCAGTCACCGTGAGATTGCCATTTTGTTATTATTAAAGGGAACATACCATTGTATAGAGTAGCTGATGTAATCCAAACACATCCCACACACCCAACAGTATATCAGCTGGCGTAATATTTCAGTTTTTAAAACCACTCATTAGATGGTAGCAGAGCTCCATACGCCAAATGTTATTGTTTTTGTGTTTGTTTTGCTTTTTTTTTTCTGTAGTCATTAGGCAGTAGCAGTGGAGTGCCCAGCGCCTTGTCTGGGTGCCTGTAACAGTGCTGTCGGATTGACACAGCTGGGGAGAGCAGCTTGAGGCTGCACGCTCAGGAATACACAGGGGTGTTCAAAGCCCCTCTCTGAATCCTGATCAGAGCGCTGCCCCGGCCAACTGATGGCCTATTAAATATACATGCGCAGAGGTCAGAGCTGGAGGTCCCGGCTTCCTCCCAGCCATGTGCACTTAAGCGGAAGGGCTGGGCAACAATAAAACCTCCTCTCGCTCCAGCGAGCTCTCCCCTGACACCCTCACCTCCAGTGTGTACGTCAAGTACAGTGCTCACCTAGTGCTATATTACAACTGCCTTTGTGAAAAGGCCAAATGATGCATTTTTTACATGGTTATTATATATTTATATTCAATAACACCAAGGACCACTCTTGCGTCTGCCTGTCTCTGTTTTTTTTTCTATTGTCATTGATAAATAGCCTCACTCACTACAAGCATACGTGGAGTCTGAAGTGAGTCCACATCCATCGTCTTTGTAGTTTACCAGAGATTGAGACAAG
This sequence comes from Terapon puta, assembly GCA_028564955.1. Classification (NCBI taxonomy): domain Eukaryota; kingdom Metazoa; phylum Chordata; class Actinopteri; order Centrarchiformes; family Terapontidae; genus Terapon; species Terapon puta. The sequence continues at coordinate 14,419,838 of JAOXYL010000039.1, forward strand.
AAGGTAGAGAGAAGAGCCCCATAATGGCCAGTCATGATTAACATATTCAGAGTGACACTCTCTCTGTGTTCGTTCGTTAAGCCCGGTCTGTCTGACTAATGAAGTGGAGCGGCAGTTTATCAATTAACCCAGCGCTGAGCCATTTGTGCTCGGGATAACACTCGCACTGGGTGTCACGGTGATCCAGTTTGGTGCCCTTTAACCTCCACGAGTGTCCAACAAGGCAGGACGGAGTGACAATGACAGCAAGACACACAAGTCCACAACTGGAGATCCACTAAACAGGATTTGTGCCTGCTGCTTGCCGGCGAAATGCAGAGAAAAGGGTGTGGATTGATTGGGTAATAGGATCATGAAAAAAGATCTCTACAAACTAACATTGGGGGTTTTCAGCATTCTCAGACTTCGCATAGATCATAGCAAACAACTTAGTGCTGTCTCTATTAAAACAAGCCCTCCCCTGCCATTATCTTTCCCCCCACTGCTCCTTCCTCCATTTCACATTGTTTGTGTTCATTAAGACATGGGCGACCTGCCTTATCCACACATCAGACCTAGCTCTCAAGAGTAATTGCGATGGTCTCGCAGAGGATAATGTGGTTTAAACTCAGTATAGCCTGTCTATTAGGAGAGACATGATGGCAACCACAAATAATAAAGAACTATTTATTCCTCTCTCTGTGACGCTAACTAGGTAACATATCAAGCCAGCACCGCTAAGGGTCTCTCTTACTGTCAGATATGGCACCCTTCATCCATTCCCAATGGCCCTTGCCTCGACATCTCTGCTCTTCATTTTCTACATGAGCTTGGTCATAAATGCACACACACCTCATATATATTTGATAGTTAATATTTATCCTCGCAAGGGAAGTGCACTTTACATGTGGTAACATACGATTACCTGCAATTCTTATAGCAAAGAAGCAAAATCGATATGGATATATAATTCATGACGGAGGGGCTATCAGTTTTTATGGCTCTCTATCCAGGCTCATTAAAGTTTTATCGTAATTGACTGCAAGCAAGAGTTTTTAAGGCATGTTTCTCCCTCACTTTCTACCTTTAATAATTAAGTAAAGTTTAATTGGTTGTGTTTTGAAGCACCTAGTGGATGATAGGAGTCTCCCAAATTCAGATCCATGAATTATGGAGTGATATGTTATGCATTAACCTGTCAGTTTGTTCATTTGTTAAGGCAGAAAAGTATGGTCCCAACCCCCCAAATCACATCCAGAAATCGAATAACTGGCCGGGCCCTTCAAAAAAATTCCTTTTTATGTCTTTCATTGCTGTGTTAATGTAGTGACATGACGCTGTCACTCAGAACGCTCCCATCAACCGCCAGCCCCGAATCGACTCCGCTGATTGGTGGTCAACTTGTTCTCTTGAAGGGAGATTGACAGACGGAAAATTGCACTCTCAGATTTCACCCTTCATTCGTTGCAGTTGTTCTTCCACTCGTCAACTCTCCGCCATGCCTGAGACAGACAGAGGCTTTATCCATTAGCTGTTGGCTTGGCGGGTGGGTGGGCAGATTGAGGCGGGATGGAGGAGGAGATGGGGGTAGGAAGACAATCCTACATTTGAGCACTCTGAGGGAAAATCAATCATGTCATCATAAGTGAGAAGTATGGATGAATTTCATCAGCTGGTTCCTGTCCTGTTCACGCCGCTGGCTTTCTGACTGGCCTGTCCCTCTGATTGGCATCCTCAATGACCCTTAAATCCGAAAAGGGAGAGGATTTTGAAAACACTTTAATAAGAGAAATCGGACAGTAGTTTCAGGGTCACAATTTCCCACTTTCCTCACTGCTACACTGTGGGAAACCTCAAGTGGTTTCTCTTGACAAAGTGGTAATAGATTTACCATATGATTTTGTGCCAAACCAGCATTAGGCAGTTTTGTAAGAAAATGTTTCTCAACTATTTTCCGTCCGCAGCGGATATGATGAAGTGTTATAAAGGGCAGCAGCACTCTGCCACTGAAAATTTATTTTATAATTTTTCCCATCATCTCACAAGGTCACCGATGAGCACTAAAAGCATCATAGGTATAGGGTGTGAAGCAATCAAAAATGGATGAAAGTGAAGACATGGAAATCACGGATGAGAAATTGACAGCCGTTTACAGCCTTGTTGTTGATGTGAGTGACAGAGCGAGGGGGGGAGAAAGTGAGAGGGAACGGGTGAGAAGGAGAGGGAAAGAGGCAGAGTTAAAGTGGTGATAAATTTAATGGAAAAATCAAATACAAAACAAATTCATTCCTCTAAACTTGATGCTCCAGTCGTTCTTTTCTTGGCCTGTGCTAAGCCTTAGAATAAACTGTCACTCCTTATCGATCGCATCTGAATTGTTACCAAGATTTCTGAAAAGTAGTCTTGACACACACCCTGCGAATAGTAATCTTGGGAGATGAGAACATCCAGACTGAGCAGCTAACACCCCTGACTTAAAATAAAAGAGGCTTTTCTTTTCTCCCTTTTTTCAAATCCAAGCTAATACACTTTGGTGAATTACAAATTCAGTGATAAATATGTTGCGCCGAAAGATGTGCCCTCGTCGGATTTTATCGTCTTTGCTGGTAACTGTGAATGAAGGGGCGGGTGGGGTGGGGGGGGAGAGGGCTTACCATTTTGTCATGGGGAATGTTTATAAACAGCGACTGAGCATGAAATGTTTGTAGACGATTTGTTTGCCATTTGTGATGGAGATGACATGATCAAAAAATCAATTCACTTCACATTTGATTTCCAGCGAGCGGTTAAATGACTGCTGTCGACAGCGCCCACTGAAATTCATGTATCATGGTATGGTTCATTATATTCCGATGGTGTATTAATTATGGCTATAGATAGAGAGCTCTGCTGTGAGCGGTAGCCTAGCTGCTGTGTGCCAGAGGGAGCTAGCCTGAGGAGGAAAGCTCTGCTTGTATCCACTCATCCCTCAGCTGACAGGCCTGCTCCAGGAGAAAAGGATTTCTCCGGATTGAGTGCCATTTTCTCTTCTTTAACAAGGAAATTAGTGTGTAAAGGAGATCTGTCAGGATAAAGTGCAGCTTGACTGCTGCCGCCCTCCCCTCCTCTCTGTCTTTCTTTTCCGCCCTTCCCTCCCTTCCCCATCCTGTAACTCTCTCTCTCCACCTCTCTTTTGCTTTCTCTCCCACAATCTGCCTCTCCCCGTCCTCCCTCTCTCTCTCTATCTCTCTCTCCCTCTCTTTCTTTCCCTTCTCCCCCACTCAATGGCTCCCTCAGGGGATCTTCCTTGAGCATTAGCAGAACACATCCAATGTCCCAGCTACATGATTTCATGATATGATTTGTACCGGGGATTTGCAATAATCCGCAAATAAAGTTGAAAGTGAATGACTCTCAATAAGAGACGCAGACAAGCAAAACCAAACCTTTTAAGATTTTCTTTATCTTTAATGGCATGAAAAATGAATTTGTTTTGCATTAGATCACAACAATTTAGCAATGGCCTGAGTATGTTGTTTTGTCTTTGGCTTTTATGATCATGATTAATTCCTGCACAGGAACCTCAGTGATATACATAATGCATCATTCGCTCATTTAAATGTTCAGTTCCTCTGCAGTTGCAGAGAGCTTGGTAGCTCATTACACATTACCCGTGTGTGCCTGGGAGTTGGAGTGTGCCAGCTACTCACTTGTAGTCAAAGATACAGTATCTGCTGCTTTAGCAGGATGTCACAAATTGACGATGCGATTAAACTCAGGTGTCATCTCCACCACTCCAGCTTCATTTGCCTCATGTTAGTCCCTGTATTTTGTCTCAACATTAGGGAGAACTAACTTTTCACCTAGAGTAGATAGACAGGGATGAGCCCCACTGGCACATTTTAATAAGTCTGCTTCAAAGGTGTAGGGTGAGGGGGGAAAAAAAAATCAAAACATCCTGGGTTAATTTGAAATGTACTCTGCATCTGTGATGGGAAACAGCCTCACAGGTAAGTAAGGGAGACAATTAGGGAATATCCGTAAGTGCAGGAGCTGCATACTAAAAAACGCAAATCACTATTTCCCCATCTGGCCCCTACTGTGCCGAGAACTGCAGCTGAGGTCCGATTTCACCCGTCAATCACGGCCGCCTCGCTGTGGGGTGTGTGTCCTGGTGAGAGAGCCTACCCCCAAGTCATTAGCACACACAGTCAAACTGTACTGAGAACTGCCCTGCACCGCTCTGCTCTGCACCACGGTTTAAATATCCCCAGCCTGTGACAGGATCAGTTTAGCGATCTGTAGGATTGATCTCCTCTTTAAAGTTTTGCCTGAGGCGACTCTAATTGGGAACGAGGCTGCCTCCCACTCCCCTCACTCCCTTAACTGTCAGTCTTGGCTTTGTTTACTGAGGACATGCCCAAACCTATTTACTCAATAATGAGGAGACGTGGTGGGGATGCTGCTGATCACATTGAGGCCCCCAGCGGGACTTCAGCATGCTGTGAAGGGCGGGAACATCATTTTAGACTTTTTGAGCTGGTGAAAGTTAGCCTACGCCGTCGCTCTAATGTAGTGATATTTTCCCTCCTTGTTTTCTCATATGGCTCTCATTCCTTGATTTGCAGAGCACTTGTCTACCTCTGGGAATTTATTGTTTTTTTCTCTGTCATACCATGCAGTTAGTTAAAATAGAACGACATTTAAAAGACAAAGCACATTTTACACTTGTGAAATGCCCTCCATATGTTCTGCGCCATCTAGAAAGAATTAAAGCAGACTGAAAGCCCACTCCAAACATGTGAGGTATCGCCAATGGCTTGCTGTGGAGTGGACTATTCATGACTAGAGTGCTTTGGCCTATTGGGCAATTTCCTTGTCCCTTTTAGTGAATTCCTCAGATTCTCACTCTCATTTAGGTTGTTTTCATTTGCACTGACTGACAAAGCCTTTGGTGTGGATAGCGAGGCAATAGAGTCCATTGATGCCCATTGGGATTATGAATGATGAAGTGGAGAAGCTGCCGCTATCAGAGGGACACAACACTGCTCTTAATAGAAAAGCATTTAGAAAGGCAGCGGGGAGGAGGTGGTGTTGCTGGGGGCTTTCTGACACTCGACTGATAAGAGGCAGCTCTTCAGAGGTGGTAGTGTGTACAATGAAACACGCTGATGGGGATACAATGACACACATGTTGCGTCTGACAGCCGGTGATTTAGACGTGGGGTAGAAAAAAAAAAAAACCTGGACCGCACAACAGAGAGTTTCATGACGCGATGCCCCCACTGCACAATTTTCTTGCGAGGCTGCCTGTGCATGTTTGTACTTATTGGTTTGATTTGCGGGAAAATGCATTGTCATTACTCATATCCGGCCTTGACAGATTGAAGAGGGACAGGGAAAGGGAGAGAGAGGAGTCAGTAGTGTAGTGGCACGGGAGTGAAAGAGAGATATGCAGAAAGGGAGAGCTGTCAGTTTGAGGAATGAGCCTGATAAGAGGAAGGGACTCGGCAGATGGGCAGAAGAAACCGGCAGCACACTTCTCAATTAAACATGTAAATACCAAAAGCAGGCAGCGATGGAGATGAGGAAGTTAAATAAACACAGCACCGTGCTGTGATTACAAGCTCAAAACACCACCACCTTTGCCACTTTTTTTTTTTAAGTTCCCGCAACTCCGACGAACTCTTTAATCCAGCTAAACCTCTGCTTTAGCATATTATATATTTCTTTTTTCTTCGTCTTTGTTTTTATCATCTCCTGTGGCTAAATTGATTCGTGCAGAGTCAGATTCTTTGGGAAGTTGCACACCCACCAGGAAATCTTGATATAGTTCTAATTAAGCTATTCATCCATTCGCTTTTCCTTTGTTATCTATTTTAATATTTTTTCTAATAATTGTTGTCCATCATTTTTACATACGTGCCCCCCCACTCTCGCACCCCGCTGTGAACTACAGGGAGTATCTTAAATACTTCTGTAGGCAGTGTCCCTGACATTAATAACAATGAGCTTGGCATAAGCACAGCGCATTCTTAGGGAAGATTCACAGTTTGACATTCAGCCCAGATGCTATCGCGGAGCCTCAGCGTTTAAGACCGCAGAGAAGACAGACATCTGTCACTTGTTACCTTTGAAGTGAATGAGAGACTTACGCAGGAAAACACAGTGGACAAAAGGCCATTCTGACCACAGACCCTCAGTGTTTACAAACGGAAAGAGAGAGTGACAGGAGAAACTCAAGATGAATGGATCACCGCTGTTGATCTCCCCTCCTCATTCCATGTGCTAAGTTATTCCGTGGCTGCTACCCCAGTGGGGGGTGTAGGGAAACAGGAAGTTGAGAGAGGCAGGCAGAACGCCTCAAGGACTCTGGAGGAGCAGAGCACTGCAGCCTGCATGGGAAAAAAAAGACTCCCTAACAACTTACTGTACACTTCTCTAACCTGAGGTACCAAACATTACAAATGTGAACATAATCCACATTTTAATGAGCAGATGACGCGATATTAAGGCAATATTTGCAATAGTGTTGATTTCTCCTGTTGAAATAACAGGATCTATTGCATTAGCTGCTATTTGCTAATGCAATAGATTGAGACTAAGTGTAAAGAAGTGTATTTTGATATAATTATTAGAACAATGGCTGTATTCATTTATCTTCTATCATGTCTCCTCAGACCTGTTTCTATTTCAGGTTGCACGTCAAGTGAGAGCAGCTATATCTGGCTGGCAATTAAGCTGGTCCTGCCTCCCCTTGATGCTTGATTAGTCCGATTGATGGAGGAGGCCATATGTGGCGGTGTCAAAACTTGGCAGCCAGGCTCCATCCTCTCAAATGAGAGGCAGGCAATAAAGAGGCAGGCTGCCCAGAGTGGGTGCACGTATGCGAGGCCTGCAGCGCCATGATTTGGGCCCCCTGATATGTAGAATTTTCTCTAGGGGTCTTCGGGGGGCACTGACCGCTCCAGCCAAGTTCTCGTCGGGGCAGAGGTGGCCACCGGCTAGGGGTGTCACTGTACTGAGCCCTCTGGGGCACAAGCTCCAGGCAAGGCGTAGGCTGTGTGTGTGTGTGTATGTGTGTGTGGGGACGGGGTGCGGAGGGGGGGTTGGAGTGGTAGATGGGGGGTTGGGAGGTTTAGAAAGCTGAAAGATATGGCCCCCTTCCCAATTTCGCTCGGAGACAACAAAAAGGGAATGCTTGAGAAGGGGAAGCAGCGGGAGGAGAGCACAAAGACAAAGGCGCGGGCAAGGTCAGTCTAGCTAATGGGCCTGAGCCGTAGGCTGCCTGGGGCTAGGCACACTTCTGTTCTCTCTCACACACTGGGCCTTCAAAGACCCTTCAGTCCACCCCTCTCCTTCTCTCCTCTCTTCCTCCATTTCTTCCACTCCTCTTTTACTCTTTTCCCCCACTTCCACTGGTGACACTTCCTCCCATCAAACGGATCTGCTCAGGTGCCTTTAAAAACACATTTTCCAGGAAAACGCCTCCCAAACACTCCCTTCCCGCGCACCGTATCAACAATTGTGATGTAAATGATTGAGATTTCTCCGAGCAGGAGCGACCCCGGGCACCCTTTTTTTCCGAAACGACGCGAGAAGGTGTTTACTTTCTTAAACTGCGGAGATGCAGAAATCCTCAGGTTTATGGGCTGTCAGCGACCATCATTAGGTCCAAGGTGGGTCCCTGGAAGTGCTAAGAGGGAACTGTTGGAAATGAGGAGGAGGTGGAGTGTTGTTGTCAGGTTGGCTGGCTGGCGTTGCTTGGCTCCACTCGAGGGCTCCTTTAATGTGCAGCGGAGTAGAATAAGTGAGTGGCTGTGGGCACCAGCTGAGCTCACTCTCGTCTTCGCCTGGTAGCTGAGGGGTGAGCCGCTGCCACCTGACACTGGGCACACGGCTCAGGGCTCCTCTTGGCAACGTGGCACAGCACACATGTCCCCTCATTTGGATGGAGATTCAGACACAACACACAAAAGCTTTACCCCCCCGGTCCTCCTCCTCCTCCCTTCCCTCCCTCGCTCAGTCTCTCTTTTTTCCCCTCCTGTTTTTTTTCTCCCCTTCCTTTAGTTTTTGACGGCATCATAATAATCTGGGTATCTTCTTGATCATGCCCCATGTTTTTTTTTTTCTTCTTTTCTTCCTCATCTTCTCGGAGACGAGTTTGAAATTGCCTGCGTCAGGACTTTGCTAATTAAAGTCATACTTTCAAAAATGCCATAATAACTGTTAATTAGCTTGATGCTATTTTCAGCATAATTTGCTAATTAGTGGAAAACCTGTACAGCGTTTCTCTCTAATTACAGTATGGCTCCGCACGGCGCATCTGTGCCTTGACTCCAAATGATACCATTACAAAGTCCCGTATTACGCATTCTCTCAAAACAGTTAATTGCCTCCACAGATAGTGAGATACTTCAGTCAGCTGATTTTTATGGTAATAAATGGACAGGCACAGACACAAACCTCCCTGGTTCATATTTATGAAATATGAAAAAGGAAAACAACCTCCTTATGAGATGCATGGAGTTAGTTTGGAATATAATCTGGTTGGCTCTGTGATGATTTTGTGTGTTCATGCGTTGAGTTGCTGAGACTTTTAATGAAGTTTGATTTATTCTACGTTATAACCTTGTGAGCAAGTGAGCGATAACATTGTAATTAAAGCAAAATATGTGGATAGTAACGACATCAACCTTATAAAACAGCAAAGGAAAAGCTCAGATGGATTGGGCTTCCAGAGGTGGTTGCCATGTAAATACAAATAGCAACATAATGTGGCCGTGCCACAGCTTATTACCGAGAATGTAACTACCTTGTCGCCCCGCCAGTTATTTTCATGTAGTCTAGCAAGGCGGGAGAATTATGGACATGACCACAGGTTGACCCCAATACATGTGTATACTCGACACAAATTATGACTCATTAAGTGTGGTGAGGAGCGTGATTGGCACGACCTCTGACCTCGGGACGTCAGCTGTGCCCATCCTCCGCTCTGCCCTGCTTTTGACAGCCACCAGTCTGACAGGGCTAGCATCGGCGCTGGCTAATTAATGCACCACTTCAGAGACCCTTTCATTTATGGCTTCTGAAAGGCATTATTAAATTAATTAAACCACCAAGAGTTAGTCATTATGAAATCAGGAGGTTTACATGGATGACAGCGTTTATGAATTAAACATCCCCAAAGTTCCTCGCAGGAGATACCCCGAGCTGCGTGTGGGTACCTAGCACGACAGATGTTTGCCCCCCCCTTCCTCAAGCTAACCTGTATTGCAAGCGATTTAGGTCTCATTTGGGGGTTTGAAAACTGAAAGCAGGAGAGAAAGAGGTTCAGGATAGCTAATGAGCAGAGAAAGAGAGGGGAAAAGGAGGTCACTAGCTCTGTTCATCTGTAGACAGTACAGATGGTTCTGTTTTATACAATACAACAATGGCGTACATCAATTTGTTGATCGTTAATAGATAGCTACTCTCAGATGAATTGCAGCCTGGGATCAGTTGTCTGTGGGTTTTAGCTGAGAACTCTACATTTATAGCCTCGAAACATTTAGAAAAGCTGTGTGCTGTTTTTAACTCATCATGTGATGTGAAAACTACAAATGGTTCACGAGATAAATCCCATAAACTTGGGCTTAGCTGGAGAGCAGAGGGCAGAGATGAGTAGCTCACTCAGGAGCCTTGACGATAGACTCCTTTTCATCTGCGGACTGAGATTCACAGATTATCTCAAGAGGCTCTCTATCTCTGTCCTCGTCTCTATTTCTCTTTTTCTGTTTCTCCACCCTCCCTTTTTCGCCCCTCGATTCAGGAAGTTTGCCAGCTACTGTCTTTGTTTACAATGCCAAGGGAAAATGTCAGAGCCGTTGAGAAAAATATCCTTAGAATCTTTTTTTTCATCTTCTTAATCTAACAGTTTACTGAACTTGATAAGTGTCCTATCAACATGCTAATCAAATTACTTCGGAACCAAAATTGACAGTTTTCATTAATTATACAAGATTATTCTAATTGCAATTCAAATTTATTCATTCCGAACAGAAGGTATTCAGTAATATTTTACAAAATTTGCATATTAAATGGAGGGAGTTGTGCATTATGCATGGTAATGTATGCAGAGTTTCTTATTTTTAACTTCACGGCCATATGTGGTGTCGTTGTAGGAGCAGGTGAAAAGTCTAAGTGTGTTTAATTTGCTTGACAAACATTCGGCTGGAGCTTGTCAAGGGGAGTATTGTGAATGCCAATCTTTATTCCCTCTTTATTGATTACCCCAAACTCTAAACATCTGGAGGTAAATGGCACTGAGAGAGATGAACTGAATCATGGGATTAGTACCTTCAATGACTGAATCACTATCAATTACTTCAATAGCATAATTCAAGTGTACCGCATAAAAGCTACAGTACCTTGGTTTGAGCCAGGATTAATATTGCAATTTAACGTAACAATGGAGGCATGGGAATGATATGGATGGCGTCCAACTTTTTCACATTGATGTCATAAAGCTAATGCCGTTATCTAAATACGAATGTATTTAATTCCTAATTTAGGCTTTGTTTGTAAAATGAAAAGGCTGAACGAATTAGGCACATGTTTTAAAAGGTAATGGATTCTGTGAGTAAAACAACCTTATTTATTCACTGAGACGCAAAACCCCCAATTTGCTCTTTGTTTTTATTTCCTAGAGCGGGCAGTGAAGTGCAAACAGCTTACTGGGAAGCTGTTTACTACTGTATATGACAAAGGATGCGCGTGCATGCGCGTGCGCGTCTGCATGCGTGTGTGTGTGTTTACGGAGAAGGGGGCTGCTCTTCCAGCTCCACAGGCAAGGTCTTGTGTTGTAATGTAAGCGTAATAATTATCAAACAGCATCAGGGGCTCTGGGTACGGGCTTTAACAGGGGGAGAGCATGTTTGATATGTAGAATCAGCCCATAGTGCATCCATAGAGGGTGACTAAATCGCACGGTTCATGGATCACATTAGTATTGCTCTGCATCCACACTCGCACTATAGGTGATTTCCATTTAGACACACATTTCCACATGAAGATAAATATGACTTGAATCGTAATTTCCCTGAAGTAAATATAATACAAATACAACATAATACAGTGTCAGGCCAGGCAGGCTAATAGATTACTAGCGTGTTTTCCATTTGTATGGTAAGTGGTGAACCTAGGTGGTGGTCTGGCGAGTAACAAATTGAATGTTTAATCCATCTCAGTGCAGATTGAGGGTATCAGAAAGATCGGTAGTCGTATGAGTTCTCTTGCGACTGGTAGTATATTAGATATTTTACTCTTTAGGGGTTTGAGGAATGTTGTTGGATTAACAAGAGGTGCAAAGTGGTAGATAAATGCAATTTCTTATCTTTCCCGAAGTCGTCTGTTATTTTTCAAATGGGTATTTGGATTTGACAAGCAGTATTTCCAGTCACTCAGTGGTGTAATCTCTGATGTCAGATTACAATCACATTACCTCTTGTATAGTTAGATATTCACTCAATATTTTATAACGGTTAAGTATAGAAATCTTAATTGAATTTTATACTTTAATATTGAATTATTACCATGACTCCCTCCCACTAGTTACACTTGTGCAAGTCATTACACTCACTTCATTATGTCTTCTTGTTTGTGCGTATATGTTAGAGAGATCATTTTGAAGAAACCATGACAAATATGCAAAAGATATGCTTCCTTAATGTTACCAAACATTCTCTAAGTACATATTTAATTCTTTAATAAATGTTTGCTCTGGCATTTTGGAGAAGCAAGATTAGCGTCAACTGCACAGCATCTCATATAAAGTGTGACAAATTGATATTTTTATATAGCTTAATCTGTTTACTATGATGTTTATGCGAGAAATTATTACAAACTAATTAAAGAAATCACTTTGATATAATTAGTCAGATTTCAGGAAGCTCATTAGTAGTAATTTGCATGAAAAATAAGCCCTGTAGTGGTGCTTAGGCCCAGCTATTCGATCTGTGTTTTATCTGGTTACACATCAACCCCCATTGTTTGTTGTTTGAGGCTGTCTGAAGTGGCCCACAATATTTTCAGTCATTGCCCTGAGAAGCGGTGGGGTATCTTTTAACAAATTCCTCCCCTAAAGCAAGTCAACCTGTATGTGGAAGCAGACACACGCCTCTGTGTACATAAGGCAGGAGGAGTGAGCGGCAAAACACTGTCTATTTATCTGTCAGGTTCCTGACAAAGAACTGAGCTGACAAGTAAGGGTTTCCCTCAGCAGAGCAGGGGGGCTTTGTTCACCATACTTACATGCCCAGTCTATGCCCAGAGACTCATGTTATTTGCAAATCACATTCTTTGAAAACTCACAAACGGGGCGAGACATGCCACGCTACACGTTTGTCAGCTGCCTTCACAACAGCTAGCTATATCGCTAACAGTGTGCGGTTCGGGAAGGAAGCAGCTTTCTCTTAGCATTTGCCTCGCTGTCACTTTTTCCAACACATGCGATCTGTGTCTTCATGCTTGGGGTCTCTCCTCCCTCAGAGGGTTGCCATCTTCCCTTTGGACTGACAAATAAAACGCCCACACTCCCGCGGAAATAAAAAGAAGGGGGGGAAAAAAAGACACTCCTGGAATTACATCATTCTCTGCTGAAGCAATTCTTCCAGAAATTGATGTACATATATTATATTCACATTATTAGATTTTTTTTTAAAGTAATGGTAATGATTTAAAATAAAGTTGTAAAAAATAGGGTTGCTTCTCAGGATATCCCAGTCTTTGGCAGCGGGGTTCAAAATGCTGGTACAAAAACAAGACCTGTTTATTCTCTATACCCTTTTCCCACCATGGACGAAATCCTTCCCTAAACATCCGGACAGAGAAGCACTTGTGTAGCGCTGATGTCACAGACCTACCTGGCCTCCCTCTCACAAAAGCTAAGGTATCATTAGCTAGGCCCACACAATGGCCATTCAACCAAGCCACTGCGCTCCTCAGGACCCGGGAACAATGTTATTTTTTGTCTCAGAATTATAAAGACAGAGTTTTGCAGGAAACCTGACAGACAAAACCCTTTAGAGGTAAATGCTCCAGGCGGCTTTTGGGTTTAATCTTTTCCCATTAGCATTTTGCCCCCCCTTTCCCTCCTGCTCACACACAAAGACCATATTTACAGGGTCAAAAGTAAAGGCTCTGAGTCTCTGGAGACTTCTTTTTCTGTAGATCTGTACGATATATCGGCAACACTTTTGTTTTTATTTTTCTTTTCTACTAATGTATTTCATATAGGCTGCTTAATAGTTCACTAAAATCTTAAACAGGTACATTTGTCCTTGGCGGTAAATACATTATTTTTTCACAATGCAATAACAAAACAGAGCAACAAATCTAACATGTCCCTTCACCCTTAAACAAATATTGTGAGAAATCAAACATGCAAGCATATTAAAAATTATTAACCCACAATGCAGGGCTTTATATAATATAATGGTTATATTGTCAACAATACAACAGCTATGCGAAGGGTTCATATGTGCTACCTTTGTGTGTGTGTGTGTTTGTGTGCATGTGTGCTTACGTGTGTTCGTGTGCACACATTCACTTATGCTTGTGTGTGCGCGTGTGTGTATGTGTGTGTGACTCCATGTGTGTGATTCATTCCAGGGCAGTTTTAGTCCTTATAAAATATTCATTTTGGTTGTGCAGGGCCCTGTAATTGCCATCTCTCACCCTGAATTATTTATACCTCGCACAGACTGACAAAGCTTTGCCATACGGCCCCAGATGAATCAGAAAGCAGCCATCTCTGCTGCCAACAGCACTGGGCTTTCACACAAATATGGCAGCCACGTCTCTCTGCCTGGCCTCTCTTAATTTGACATTTTCTTTTTCCCCCTGCCTTTGTCCTAGGTGCACAGAAAGGTTACCTGTTAGCTTTAAGCACCGACCCGCTCTCTGTCTTTCTGTCTCTATACCCCCTGCCTACATGACAGTCCGCAGTGGGTGTTTTTTTTTCTTCTGAGAACGCGTTAATGTGGCGGCGATGTCAGAGTGGCTGCCTCATGTTTTATGATGACTGACCAGTCCTGACAGCCACTTTAGATGTATGTATTATACATTAGTAATAATATGATGTAGAAATACACTCGCATACATTTGAGCATGCATGGACAGACAGCAAAACCACTGACTCACCGACCTATATATAACACACACACATGCACACACACATGCAAATAAGCCCCCCCCTGGCCCCGCTGGATCCAGGATGGCTGTCAGTAAACGGTCAAAGCCCCCCTGCTGGCCCTGCCTGTACAGCTGCGTTCCTCTGCGTCTTGCCTGGGCCTGATCACTCCAAGGTGCCACAGGAGAGAAGACGGCGGTGTATGGCTCTCATTGTAGACCGGCTCAGGGGCCATCCAGAAGCCCTCGTCCAACACCCTAAATACTACTATTCACCCGGGCCAGTTACTCCAACATATGCTTATCTTCCATCTCACTAGCGCAGGAAGGTGCTGACTGGTATTTCCTCAAGGCCCCGAGCTCCGATGCTGACCAGTAATCAAAGCACCATATTTCTCCTCCTGCGCAAAAATAACCTGGAGATACCTCTCTGCCGTCCAGCTGGTGAGCAGAGTGAATATGCCCGGGAACTGCATTGTTGATGTGCATGATTATTTTTTTTTAATGTCAGCAACCTCGTGAGCGACATCGTTGAGACTGTCACGGTCATTATCAGTAATCATGGTCATATGGTTTTTATGGTGCCGTTGATGATTCAATAATATTTCTGAATTCCAATTTGGGTGTAGATGATGTTGGTTCTACGGCGGCAACCGGTGTTTGATTCGGTTTTTACAACAGAGCCACGCAAAACAAAACAACGCAGAATTATTTATGTTTTGTGTCTTATTATATTGTGTTCAAAGTCCTGGTAGAGAAAAGGCGCATTCAGAGTAAAACAAAGAACAGTGTGTAACAGTACACAGCCTCAGCAGTATCTTGATGTGAGGGGATGGGAGAGGCAGAGAGAAAGCTCGGGGCTAAACATGCAGTATGTGGCGGGCTGGAGCTAAAAGCTGCATAAAGCACACAGCCTTAGTCCACTGTTAGCAAGTGATGGATAGTTAGCAGGAGCTCCGAGTCTTCGTCTAATCTGTTACAGTAAACCTGTGCCAAAGCCTGAAGGGAATCAGTGGGGGCTTGCTAGGAGTGGGTTTGACGTGAAACCATTTGTGAAGACGAGCGATTCTCTTAAGTAAGAAACTAACAGTGTCCGAAGAGAGAGAGAGAAAGAGAGAGAGAGAGAGGGAGAGCTACGGCGGAGAGCGAGCAAGACAGGAGGTGAGGAGAATGAGTGAGAGTACGAGAGAGAGAGACAGAGAGAGAGAAGGAGGAAGAGATACCATAATGAGTCCTGTAGCCATGGAGTAAATGAAGAGGGATTGACAGAGTGAGGGATCCTCAAGTGAAATAATGTCAATGCCACTCTGCCCATTAGAGAGAAAGGGGGATGGTGGAGGAGAGGGTAAAGAGGGATGAATGGAGGGACACGGCTACATCTTAGGGTGCAGGAGAAGCACATAAATTATTTGTGACACCCCCACAACACACACACACACACCACCCACAAAAATATGAAATATGAAACAACAAAATGAACTGACAATAGCAGCTGAAAAAACAAAGAAATGAAAACAAAAAAAGGCCTTGGAAATACCCAATAAATTCTCTGAGACATGTAGTTGGGATATTTGATGTCGAACAATAATAATCACAGTGACATCTGCCTTGCTGCTCTCAGAGGAGATGGGCAGAGCCTGTGAGTGGAAGGGGTTAATCTCCCAAACCCAATAAGGTTGGATAGTGAGGCACTTGTTCCCTGATAAAGAAGTGATAGGATCTGTGGGTCTGGTCCCTCGGCGCTTGTACAGGGGTAGAGCAAATATTGTTAATGTGCTGTGGTTTACTTCGGCTAAGGCGAGAAAAACAGCTCGGCTTGACGAGAGAAGACAGCGGCGAACCAGAATACGACAGAAATGGCCACGCGGCTCAGCTCGGCCTCCCAGGGACTCAACTGGCACATATATCCGAGACCACTCAGTTGCATAAATAAGTGTTCGGGAAGATTAAGATCTATAAGTGTCTCTATTTCTCGTTTTACCTGCTCCGCCTTGTCACAACAGGGATCTGAATGCAGTTCAGTGGAGTGCCTAATAACTGGAGCAGTAGGTAGGGGAGGCAGGAGGCTTGACATTAAGACCCTGGCGTTTTGGAAATCCGATACGCTATTGACCCGTGTACTACTATCTCAGCGTAGAGATCTGGTGTCAGCAGATTGTAGTCTGGTGTTGGGAGCCGTTTCTTACAGGGCTCCTGTAACAGGGGCCCATTGAGTCTGGGAGGCAGCTGGGGCCTGATGGGCTGGAGCTGGGTGGTGATCGATACTCACCGCCCCGCAACGGATGACCTCACTGTCATGGCTGCCGGCTGTGGACACTGCATGCTAGTCATTAGTGCCGGGGCACCAATCAGGAGCTTAGAGTTGTCAATACCTGACTCTTACAGATACTGTGGCCATCTGTCAGTGTATTGTGTAACGGCCTAAACAAATACAGGGAAGCTCTTTTGTACAATGAGAACAAGGTGTACTATTGGAGAAAAGAAACATACTCTCATGTAAGTAATTTAAGGAACCGGTGAGTGAATAAAATTTCAGCTCAACAGCTGAAATAACAGCTCAGACTTGAATTTTTTCATTAAAAATAATACAAATCTGAAAATAAATGGATATAAAAAAAGAATGAAATTGACAGGACGGCTAGCCTCCACTGTCGATTGGAAGCTTCTTAATAATACAACATTATCCTTATTTGCCCTCCTCACTCAAATCAAAGGGATGGACATTTATGCATGAGTGACATCAACCCTGCAATTAAGTTGGCCATTTAAATGAGAGAAGACCTTCCTCACCTCGCCTGTTTGTTTTTTTTCCCCTCTCTCTTCTTTTTTTCCCCCCCATTCCCTCTCTCTGTTTGATGATGGGAGAGGGTGAGCTAGAATTAGGGCGATGGGTCTTCCTTTGAGTGTCAGCCTAAAATGATCAGAGTAAAGATAAGAGGGTCTAGCAGCCCTCAAATCAGTCAAAGTGCCAAAGTCGGCCTTTTTCTCCTCAATTACCGGGTCTGTGAAGCCAGGGAGTGGAAGGCGCCGAGCCTGCTGCATTACTAAAGAGACAATCTATTTCCCCTTTGACCAGAGGGAGAGAAATCATTATGGCATGATTAGTAGCTTCGGCAGTGGGCGAGCATGGAGGTACTACAGGAGAATCGTATTAATTGCCTTAGACCAAGGCATGAGCAGGATTGTTTTAACGTTGATTTGTGGACCTGTATGACTAGCTGTCGGAGATAAAAGCCGATGTCAGGTCTTAGTTATACTGGCAGACTTCGGGCATGCAGACAGAGAAGGCTGATGTCAAAACGAGCTTCCCCGGCTGCCCTGGAAGTCTTTCTCTATATGCCTGTCGATGTCTTCCTCTTTGTCTTTCTTCACACTTCATAGTTTTCCTTTACGCCTTCCACTATCCCTCCCTCTACTCCCCCCTTCCCTCAGATGGACTCCACCCCACCCCTTCCCGCACTCCCTTTCTCTCTCTCCTCCAACTGATAGCTGCCTTGGCCGATTATTTCATCCAGTGCGGTCCACTGAGAGCCTCCTCTCCCGGCTTTGGAAGAGCTTTAATTAGCCATGTTAATATCCCCTTCATTGGCCTTAATATCACTCAACACCTTCCTCCATCTCAGCGGCCACCAGGGTCCCCCTGTCCTGTCAGAACAGCTGATTATTGAGAAGGATAGCTTTAATCAAACCTAATTGCAGTTCATTCTTTCTCTCTATCCCCCTTTGCCCTCCATTGCCAACATCTAATGGCAGCGACGACTTGATATCCCATTAAAAAACAATTAAACAACCTCCTTTTGTCTCCGTGCGTGCCAAAACACCAGCACAAACTTCTGTAGATATTTAAGAAGTAAAAGAGAGAGAGAGGGGCCTTGTCTTAATTGCTCTCCTTTTCACCAAGGACCAATTTGCACTGTGCTCATGGAGAATCTTAACCAACTCAAATGTAATGGATGCTATAGCACTGCCACTGCTGTGGACTATGAAAATTAAGCTTATCTTTTTAGCAGAGAAATTGTGCTTAATTGCCTTCATAACAGTAAACATAAAGGAGCTACTTTATGATAGCGTGGGCACTCAATTTCTTGTGTTTATTGTTTCTTAACTTTCAGTTTCGCTGTTGTAGAAAACAGTATGTAAAAGCATTAAAGTATCCAAGAAAAGAGACGAGACTAACTCTGAAAGTAATGTGTTTCTTTTATGAAGTCAGTGCATTGCCTAGGAAATGTATTCTATCTCTCCCTCTGACATAAATTGTCTACCAACGGGTGATGCATGTACGAGCGCGTGCACTCACACATACGCACGTAGCAGTGCGCGTAGGCAAACCCGAACGCACGCACACACACTGGCCTTACCCAATCTGTACGAGAGGCGACAGACAAATAAAAGTCGTATTTCAGGTCTGCTTTCCGCAGATGTCTGCTGCTCTACATTATGACTCTTTGGGGAAATAAAAACAGGGTCAGGGAATTAGAGTACATAATGGTCATTTTGATGATCAGCCAACAGATGCAACCCGAAAACACAGTGAACACAATCAAGCGAAATGCACTAATGACAAGTCAGGTTTTTTATGGCCTCACCACACACCGACAGGCAATCAGCATTCTGGCATGGGTTAAAACGTCTTTTATTGATGTCCAAGCCAAAGCTCCTTGGATGTGGAGTGAAAATATTTTCTCACCTCTCCTCTCCCTCCTGGGCCCTCAGTGAAGCACAAGGTATAGGAGTCTATCGAAGAACGCTTCTAAATGACCAGTGCATGTGTTAATGTGGCCAGGGTTAGAGGGGTCATTTCAGACTCTGATTTATGGCCTGGCTAGGATCCCACTGGGCGAGCGAGAAGTCTTAAGTGTTGTGAAAGCGTCCTCGCAGGCCACACAAGCCACTGTATTTAGCTGAATGAAATGGCCATGCAATCTATGGTGCAATCTATGGTAATCCAATGAGCCGCTGTGATTCTGTGAGCCAAGGTAGTGTTACAATGGAAACCACAGTATTGCATACAGTAATGCCAGTGCAATGTGATGAAAAATAAATATCACGGCATGGTATTTATAATGAATCGGAGAAGGCAAAGGCACAATCAGTCATGATTCTGTGGGGAGAATTTGCAAAAACAAGTCAATTTCATTGTTTATTCTGTGTAGTTGTGTAAGATTTTACACAATGGGCTACATCTGAGACTTTTTTTTTTCTCGTATTGGCCTTGCTGTTAATCTTCCTCTTTTTTAACTGTTTTATGTCTGCGAGGCCACATGTGATATTCATCTCACAATACGGGGTTTTACCAATAAATTTCAGCAAGACCTGAGAGAAAGCGGGGAGAGGGAAGGCGGCGTACAAACTAACCAAGCCCAGATCTCACTCAGACGTGACATTTGTTCAGAGACGATTAGCCAGGTTGTAATTTGTGGCATAATTGCCTCACCCACCCACAAGTGCATGGGTGTGTGTGTGTATGTGTGTGTGTATGCGTTGCATGTCTGTGTGTGTGTGGCATACGGTGGTCCCAGGAGTGTCCGCCTAATTGCCTGACAGGACTATAAGTTTTGTGGCGCGCTCTCACCTTGTTAGGTCCTTTATCCCTGATGCTCTTCAAACAAGACCTGGTCACAGGTGGGCCTCATTTGCTTCCCTATTGAACAGGAGAACTTTAATTGCACAGGGGGTGTCCTGGGATTAAAGAGGTGGGTGGAATATCAAGTGACTTTCTGTATGTTAGTGGCAGATGGGTGTTGGGAAAGACCCATGAACTCAGGTGAGGGGATGAGATGACAAAGAGACTGATGCTCTTGCTTTTAAAGGAATGATAAATACGGCGACCTCCCAAACTGAAAATTGCATAATGTCACACCCGTTTCCGTCTGACTGGATGAATGGACGTGGGAGTGTTTGATAATTTTTGCTCAAATATTCCACAACTCTGTCATTCAGTAATTTAGCTTGCTTTACATAAATAATTGAGTTTTTTTTTTGCTTCTGTTTTGTGCTCTCTTTCAGATTCTTCCTAAAGTTCTTCCTCAAGTGCAATCAGAACTGTCTGAAGAATGCAGGGAATCCACGAGACATGCGCAGATTCCAGGTGACTGAGATCTGTTTCACACAAATGCTCTCTCTATTTCTGTCTGTTGCTGTCTGTCTGTCTCTCTCTCTCTCTCTCCTCTCTCAGATGCACACTCAGTTGTTACAAATGCACATCGATACACGTTCACATATGAATATCATTGGCACCAAAGGAGGCAAAAAAACTCAGGGAAAGAGTGAGTGAAGGATTTTGTGTCCTGTGCACTCTGGACAGAATATTTATTAAGGAATACCATCTGACACAAATAAGGATATAGGATTTAAGAGTGCCATCAATTGTGTTCCTGACAGGCTTCTGAGCCTCGGCACAGAGGGGAGGACGATCCAACCACATGTAACAACAGTGTTAACTCAGGATCTGTCTGGCAGCGGAAACGCATACCTTCTTATACACACATATGCACAAGCACGCACACCCACGCACACACACATATGGCTGTGTGCCCATACACACCATATATTTGCTTTCTTTTCATCCCTCTCTTATTCTTACCCACATATGTATACACTTAAACTCACACATATGCAGTTCTCTATACAGCCAATGAAAACTGGAATTATTGTAGGCTGACAAAACGCTGCGATTTACACTAAAAGGACGTGACCATTGAGCACTTTAACTGCTCCTTTAACCCTCTCACGTCTAATGTGTCAAGTAGTTCAGCCTTGAAATTATTGACCCCCCCCACCCGCTGATCCATTTATCTAACCATCCATCCATCCTACGTAGACACTCTCCCAACAAGCAGCCCACTAGGTCAAGGTGAGACAGTGAGAGTTTAGTGTGATTTGTCCTATCAGGATGGCGACAAACTACAGGAGGGCTTCCGTCACTGACAACACTGTTCTGTGATAGACACACAAGTGAGCATCCTCCAGGAGGAAGCCCAGACATGAAACAGACGAGACAGGGTGTCCCCTCCTGATGTCACCACCATCAGACCTCCCCTGCCTCCTCAAATCTTCCCTGAGGGTGAATGTGGACTGATGCATGACAGCCACCAAGGGCTTTCACCTCTCACTCCTGTGTGTCAAAAGAAATGCAAGAAAGAAGAAAGTTGTAGCATCACTTTTTTTTGCGAAACTAAAATGTGCACAATAAGTAAAAAACAACAAGATTTTATTTGTTTTTTAATCACAGATGATCTTCCCTTGTCTTCAGTCCAGTATGCCATTTTTCCCTAAATAGATTTCCCAGATGCTCCACCATAGGTGTTTCTCTGGCCAAAGTTGTGTATTCTGCATGCCTTCCACTCCACTTATTACCCCCAAAAACCAGCTGGAGGCCAGAGAGGGCCCAATCCATCATCCTCAGCTTGGCCCAGCTCTGAACCTGCTCACAAGAATGGAGCTCTTTCACCTCCCCTTCTCTCCCCTCATCCCCCGTACACCCCCACCCTTCCCAAACCAACCAAAAAAAGCGCCCCCCTAAATTCCAGCGCTACACCGAGGTCACTCACCGGCGAAGCAAACCTGAGAGGGGCTCTCTGTTTCCGGCTCAGAAACACTTTGGCCATTCACATGCGGCTCACTGTTTGGAGATGTGGTAGCCAAAAAACAACAACAAAAATAAGCATTATGAAATATGGAGTGTGGCTTGGAATCCGATCCTAGTAAAATGTTTGTTGAGTGATGGGATGGAGCACGGTTCAGTTGCTAATGACTCCAGTAATATTTTAAAAGGGAGGCCTTCCATCCTCAAATAGATGGACAAGCTGATCAATAATTCTGAGCTTCGTCTATGATGACAGTTGGTAGAGTGGGTAAACGGAAATGGTATTTTAGTGATTGAAAAGTCAATTAGCCGTACACAAATGCAAGACACTAAAAAGCAAGAACAAAATGGCTGAGAAGCAGGGTTACTGTAATGTGATATGTCCAAAGAGAAGAACCACATCAAGAGGTTTGACAATAGTAATCAATACAACAGAATTTCTAAAGCATTCATGTATCCCCTGCACTTCTGAACGTTAGTAAGAATATCTATAAATTTTACTTCAATATTTCTCTTGTTTCTCACAGTGCGCTGAGTTACTTATTTGTCCTTCACTCCTACTGCAGGTTGTCGTATCGACGACCGTCAACGTGGACGGTCACGTTCTGGCTGTCTCCGACAACATGTTCGTACACAACAATTCCAAGCATGGGCGAAGGGCTCGCAGACTCGACCCTTCAGAAGGTACGCCTCCTTATCTGGAGAATGGTAGGCACATTTTTACATCTTATAATTTGCTACGCTTCTTTTTTTTTCTCCACTTAGTTTCTTTCAGAAATTCTCCCGTCCTACAAATCACACACCTAGCTGCTTCTAGTTCCTTAGAATCTTTTGTTTTGTCCATCATGTTCATTTTTACTTTTTTACTTTTGCTTTTTGCCTCTTCATACCTATTGCTGTGCCTTGACTGGAAGTAGTATGCGTTGCCAGTGTAGCAATAGTGTTTTTATCATTTCGATATCACTAATGATGGTTCTAATACTCAGAATAATTCATGATTTTAAAATGTTATACTACTTCCAGTCTCCTAATGCACCTACATTTGTCCTAAAAGCCTATGTGAAACATGATCAAATTGCCTAAGAATTTGGCTGTGAGGTCAATTTCCTGTCATTGGGTTCTGCAGATTTAGCTGTGAGAGAGCTGAAACAGGGGGAGGAAGGAGAAAGAGGGAAAGGAGGGGGGTTGATGGTGTGTGTGCGTGTGTGTGTGTGTGTGTGTGTGTGTGTGTGTGTGTGTGTGTGTGTGTGTGGAGGGGTGGGGGGGCAGCCTATGAGAAAAACAGAACTTACTGTTTTTCTTCCAACTGATTCCATATGATAGACTGATTGCCTGCTCAGCCAAAAGAGAGAAAAGAAGGACCACCAAACCATGGGAAATCCAAAAAGTAAAATGCACTAAACATAACCTTCTGACCCTTGTGGCCTCCACTCGCAGATGGGAGCACACACAGCTGAAAGATTGTAAGAAAAAAAAAGGGGAGAGAAGTGACTTGGGCCAATTGTGCAAATTGCTTATCTTCAGATTTCAAGAGGCAATTATGGCTGGGCAAACAGTTTATATACACCACTGACTAAAACAAGCTTCTCTACACATTAATGGGCATTAATGGTTCTATCACCAAAAGCAAATGTAATGTTTAATACAACAACGACTAATAAAAAAAAAAAAAAAAAAAAAAAAAAAAAAAACCAGACAATTAATATATCTCAGTGCTCTCCAGTCCTAGTGGGGGAAAAAGCTAATCTATTTGTTTTTGTCTTTATTAATGACTCCTCTACTGGAGAACAAAATCAAATAATTAAAGTCCTGCCCGGAGCACCAAAGTCATTATGTTCGCTGACGTTCTGTTTGTGTGTTTCACGTTTATGACACGATAGGTGTGGATCGCCTAGCAACCAGTTTCTTAATGAGGGGAGCAATTAAAGAGGTTGAGCCCTCGCCTCCATGTTCCCCCGCTCCCATGGGACCCCTGTGTGTTGTGTGTGTGTGTCTATGTGCGTCTGTGCGTGTGTTTTCTTTACAGGTTACCCCAACCCATCCTTTTATTCCTCTCTTCACCACACTCTTCAAAGCAGCAGAGTGACGCCCCGTAAAGCAGAAAGAAAAAAAAAAGCTATTGTCAACCGCCCAGTTGAACATGTCTTTGTCTAATAACTTTAATACACCTTCCTTCTTCTTAACCGCGTATACTCCCACAAGTTGAGATCTTTTTTTTTTTACCCCCCTCCCTGGCTGAACGGCATAACAAACTAATTTAACATGCATCAACAACGATCTCTCGCTTTGTTCGAGTCACCTTTAACAAACAAAGATGTGACACATGAGAAAAGGAGA
The DNA here is from genome assembly GCA_028564955.1 of Terapon puta. NCBI lineage: Eukaryota > Metazoa > Chordata > Actinopteri > Centrarchiformes > Terapontidae > Terapon > Terapon puta. The sequence continues at coordinate 14,443,887 of JAOXYL010000039.1, forward strand.
CCGTGGTCATAAAATGTAATTCTAGCCACGTCTTCCATAGTGCTCTGACAACTAGCAGGCAGACAGACAGCGTGCTTTAAATTAGCAACACATTCTTCTTCAGGAGTTCACTGGGCGAGAAGCCTCAGATATCTGGCTGGTTGAGACAGAGAGACATCCTTCCTCTCAGCTCACACTGCACTTGTGTTGACGGCCCCCTCATTGATCAAGAGGTGCTGCCCCCTATTGGCGCCGAGAAGGGATAGGCCTGTGGATGACAGGCTGAATCTTGCCATGTGACATTTTTGTTCACTTGTGTGTACTGTCACACAACAAGCATATTATGCATTCAGACACGAATGTGCTTTGTGGCTGCCTGTCACTCAAACATGTATAGATTCAGGCTCAAAGGTGCATAAACATGCTCACAAATAGCCGAGTCTTTCACCCCCCTCGCACATGCAGACACACACACAAACGGCACAGCACTGACACACAAACTCTCTCTCTCTCTCTCTCTCTCTCTCTCTCTCTCTCTCTCTCTCTCTCACACACACACACACACACACACACACACGTTCCTCAGCTCAGTTCCACCATTATAGAGCCCCAGACAATATAGGAGACTCAGCATAGAGCCTGCAGCGCCTGCCTCATTTGCATGCCAAGTGGCTGTAATGCTGTTAGGGTTTATGCAATAAAGACAAGTGAATCCAGACTGCTGGGCCTAAGAGGAAGAAAGAGAGGGAGAAAAAGATGGAAGGGGGGAAGAGGAGAAGAGGAAAGGAGAAAGAGAAGGAGAGAGTACGAGAGAGAGAGAGAGGTTGAGAGTGAGAGAGAGGCAGAGAGAGAGAGAGAGAGAGAAAGAGAGGGAGAGGGAGTCAAAGGGAACAGATGGCCCAGGGAGAGGTAAAAGGTATAATCCCATCAGCTGCACTATCAACCGACCATCTGGACATCCCACAGCACAATTACAACACATTTCAGCAGGCAGAACAAAGGACGGCTTCGCGGGGCCACATCAGACCTGTTTGAGTGTCACAATACTAGAGCTGGGACCTCCTCTGCTCAGATCTCGGATCAGTTTTGACGTTCTCCACGGCTAACCCTAACCAGAGAGGAGAAAGATTAGGAGGGATCACAGATCGGCTGCCTGGGGTCAATTTGCTGCAAAGTGGATCTTGATATAAATTCAAGCACACAAACAAAATGGATAGGGGAGCAAGTCATTACAAAAAAAACCCCTCAAAACAAGCCATGACATATGAATTTAAATCGAGTGAATTTCGTCTACTGTAGCCCAAAGTTTGCAAAGACTTAGTGATGCAACACTCAGACCGGCAGGCCGGCGCTTTGCATCCTCATCCGTCCACTCCTCATGATGCCTATCATCTGCTGAGGGGGGCATTGTGCGTGTCTGTCATCAGATCGCCTGCGCTGACTGTGTAATCCACTTTGCCACGGTCCCCATTCAGCACATGCTCCCCTCTCTGTCTGTGCATTGAGACATATGCAAATTTTCAGGCAGAAGGGTGGACGGCTTAGGGCCTCAGTTGCTGCCTCTCCATGGGTCCTTCTGTGTGTGGGAGGGGGCACTGGGATTTCCGAGGTGGTGCATCTGTGTTTATGTGTGTGAGTGTGTGTGTGTCTGCGCGCGTGTGCGTGATTGTGTATGCCTGTCGTAGGTTTCAGGCTGCAGCTGCCCCCCAACAGTCACCGTCACCATCAGGCCCTCTTCTTGCCTCCTCCTCCTTCTTGCCCCCCCTCCCTCTCTCTCATCCCCAAAGTCAATTTGTTTACAGTAATTTTGAAGGGTGAATTATTTGCTGTAATCGTCCGCACTGATGAAGGTCAGGCCCTTAGAGGGGGCCCAGCATGCCCATAGAGGGTTGGTCCTCTTTCAGACGCTCCGCTTCGCAATTAAGGAAAGCAAATGTCACTCCTCCAGGCCTCACAAATGAAAATCTGTACGAGGTGATTAGCATGAAGTCAACAGCGCCTGTTAAAGTCAGATTCCCTGTAGTACCAATGTGTGTGTGTGCACTTTATGGGCAGGGAGAGAGAGCAAACATGACCTGAACAGACCCAACAGCAAGGCAAACAAAGGGAGATGTCTTGTCTGAGGTGATCCATACAACAATGGCCGCCTGTGATTTACTTACTGGATAGAAAGGATAATAGAGGTTCAGAGCCGAGCGTGTAAAGAAAAAGGAACTTGCTGAAATAGTTGCTCACATTTTGAGGAGTAGGGGAAAAACATGCACAATTCATAGCGTATTAAAAGATATTGATGGAAATAGATTAAATTTGATATTGCTATTTTATGGCTAGCTGTCATGCTATTTCTGTTGTAAACACGGTGTTGTGCTGAACACCATATTAAGGTAATGCATCAAATGACAGTGAATGTGAGGCACCAGATCACTCAAATTAGATTATAATAACAACCCAGACTGTTGATGAATGGCAGAGCTACGTTGCAGAAGTCATGCCAGATGAAAAGCATTGTAATAAACAATATGAAATGGATTGAATCGATCACAAAAAGAAAGAAGAAAAAAAAACTCAATCTGAATAATTCATGAGTGCATTTCACGTTATGAAACCTGAAACTACACTCAGTGCCTGCACTGTACTGCATATGCAGAACAAAGGTAATGAAATAACATGAACCAGCAAAGCTTTAGCTTGTCATTTCCACTTTAACAGCCTGTATTCTTGACTCATTTAAGATGTGTTCAACTTTGAAATTTTACTGTACATGCGGGTGCATGCTTAATCAATTCTGATAGCTACATTTGCCCTGACACATAATTTGCTCCATCAAATCATTTTCCTGGCGAGCCCGGCGTTTAGCCTTTGTGAAGTGGACCATTTGAAGGGTCTGCTTAACTACACCACTCCAGCGCGCTGATAAATGATTTTGATTCTCATGCCTTAAAGGACAAATCCATCATTTTTTTTTCCAGGGGCAATTTCCATGATATGTCTTTGTGAGAGAGACACGCAGGGCTGAACATAGAGGTGATGCAGTAATGTGTCTGTGTGGAAAGAGACACGGGCCCCGAGTGTTGAAGCTTAGGTGCTGAATTTGCTCTTCTCTTTGTCTTGGATAAGCAGCCACCCCGTGCATCAAGGCTATCAGCCCCAGCGAGGGATGGACCACTGGAGGAGCCACTGTCATCATCATAGGGGACAACTTCTTTGATGGCCTACAAGTTGTGTTCGGCACCATGCTTGTATGGAGCGAGGTATGTTCTCTGTTATAGATTTAAATCAAATTTGCTTGAACAGGGTTGAAGTTTTAGAAATTCAGCTAGTTTCATTTTTAAAAAAAAAATACTGTAATGTTAACAATCAACACTCATTATTCCCTTTCTTTCCCCCTCTAATGCAGCTGATAACTCCCCACGCCATCCGCGTCCAGACTCCACCTCGGCACATCCCCGGTGTTGTGGAAGTCACGCTGTCCTACAAGTCCAAGCAGTTCTGCAAAGGTGCCCCTGGGAGATTTGTCTATACTGGTAAGTCAAAACCTTCTCTTCCTCACTCCCTCTCTTTCTACAGGCTTCTCCTGCACCCCCCCCCCTCCCATGCCCTCACCCTCCTCCGTCTGTCTGGATGGAGCCCTCAACCCGAAGTCCAGGCGCTAATAATGAACTAACCAGGGCACCGCTTGCTGAATGTTAAAATGTGTGAGATCTGCACTGCTAGCGAAAAGGTGTTTCGCGGAGGGGTACCTAGGAGTGCAACTCGATCCCCCTCTGACCTGCCATCATACAAGGGCGCTGCCAAGCCCTGTTAAACTCAAGCTGTCAGGATAACTCATTCTGCCAATTCTCTTTATCTGCTCTGTTGTGAGACACATAATGCTCTCTGCTAATTTGCTGATTTTGTAAGGCAAAAAGTGGTTTCATTTTTTTATGAATCAGATTAGAAAAGCAATATCCAGGTTAAGTGCGTGTGAGTGTGCCTAAAGTTATTCTCGTGTGTGCTCAGTTTGAATTCATAGTAGAGAAAGTGTGTGAAGAGACGAGAGGGAAGTGTGCGTGCGAGAGAGAAAAAAGGGTGTGTGTGTCACACTATAAGTAAGGGATCTGATTATCTTGGCTAACAGAAGGAAGTGGTGGTCTTATCTGTCATCATTGGTGAGGAGACAGAGGTTGCGGGGGTCAGAGCCTGTCTGACCTGGAAGCCTCTGTCTGTTCTAACTCTGATGGGCAGAATGAAACGGGGGCGCGTCAAAGCACTCTCACTTCCCCCCCAAGCACCCCGAGGCCTCCAGCACAGCCCTGGCCTTGAGCACAGCAGAATTGCAAAGTGGGGGCTCGACCCCCCCCACGCTCCCACCCCATTCCCTCTCTGAACCCCCCATCCAGACCCCTCCATCCTGGGGCAGCTGTTTCTCATCAAGCCCCCCCCACCTCCCTCCCTCTCTTGCTCCCCAAACCAGCACCCCCTCCCCAGCCATCCGTCCCCTTCTCCTCCAACCGTGCAGTCTGGCCCAGCTCTCCTGCATTTAACCTCCCTAGCAGGAGCGGAGCAGAGGCCAACAAGGCACCGGGATAATGAAACAGGAGTGTAGTGTGGCTGCGTAAGTGTGTGTGTGTCTGTTTGTGCGAGTGTGAGAGCGGGCGAGCGAGAGGGAGAAAGAGTGTGTGCGTGTGTGCGTGCGAGGGTGTACATGTGTTACTGCACAGCCCTGAGAAGGTGTATAAGTTAAGACATTAA
>JAOXYL010000039.1:14452638-14465273 GCA_028564955.1 Terapon puta
CCCCTCCTCCTCCTCCTTTCTCTACCTCCTCTTCTTGCCCCATTTTCAGTATGATCCACACCCAACGGGCTTTAAAAGAACTCCACCTCCCCCCCTCCCTCCGCTACTGCTGCATTTTGATTGAAATTCATCGGCAAGTTTATTGAGAAATGAATGAGGGAGGCAGCACGGTATTGACTTTGAGAGGAAAACACAACTCATCTTGAATGAGGGGGAAAACGCGGCCGTAATTTAGCCGTCATCGATCCGTGCCCCGTCCATGTATTGATCTTCATTTTACAATATTAATTTGCGCTTGCAATCAGCTGTGAAGGGAACCCATTTGATTTCTGTTGGCCGGTAATGTGTGAAAGTCCGCCGATGTCCTTAGAGAAGTGGCACACATACTTTAGATGTCATCTAAGAGGATTGAACAGGTGTCTTTGGCCCTTTCTAATAATACGACCGATATGAAGGGAGTCTGGAATTATGGATGTGCAATCTGTAACATTGCTCCCTTTTAACCGTGTTAATTACATTTTATCTGTTGCAGGAGCAATATCTGCTGGAGACTGTAACTGTCTAGGTTTTTTTCATCTGTATTGGCTCAAAGTTCATGAAATTTCAATGAACATTGATCTGTCTCCATTGATTTATCCTAACTGCAGATCTTTGAAATTTTAATTTCCTGTTCATCTTGAGACTGCTGGAGATGGAATCACTCAGTGATAACTGGCTACAGTGGATGGAGATGATATGGTCAGTGTTAAAACAGATGAGGTTTGCTTTGCGTGGGTTTGCTGTGAAAATTCCAATTTGGCTTGGTTTGTTTTTTTTTTTTTTTTTGAAGATGATCTCCACATCTGCATGCATGTTTTCTATTTTCTCAACAGTGGAGCATATCTGTACTGTAGAGAAGCAGCATGACCTCTGAATATCTCACCTTCTTTGTATGCACAGTATTCAATTTTAACTCCTCACCGTAACAATGAGAAGACATTCACCCTCTCTTCGTCTCCAGTAGGCTCTGCTGAACATCAGCGAGACAAGGTCATTATGTGTGTGGATGCCGCTCTGAACTGCATCCGTCTAACAGACTGCAGGTGCCTAGGAGGCCTCAGTTAGACTGTTTGACAAGTCACAAATGCAATAACACTTGAATGAACTTCTGCCTGTGCTGTTTATCTGTCTCCCCCTTTCCAACTCCCACTCCACCTCTAATTTGTGTTAAGGGGAAAGAAAAAAATAACTGCTCAATGGTGTAGGAGGAGTGGAGATAAGCTCGAAGCAGTTAAGTATAATTAGCGAAAGTAATAGCTGGCAAATGGCAACAAGGCTAGGTTTTTATCTCCTGGAAAGATAGAGTTATCGTAATAAGCTGTAATGGCTGGCAGGAATGCTAGTACTCTGTGCCGGCTTCCATTCAGGCTCGTAGACTTAACAAGGAACAATTTCCCTTAAATTTACTGCTTTGCTCAAACATTTCCCTATGTTTATACCCCGATACTGTAAGTCAATACATGTGTTCAATCCACTTCCATATAGACCGAGGGCACACAGGGGTGTATTGCCATGTAAGCACTTCTGGCTGCCAACGTCGGCCATGTTACACTGTTCCTGTAGAGCGGTTACTCGTGTCCTATTTCTAGAGAACATGGAGAAGGAGCAGCAGACCACACTCAGATGCCATGTACACGCCATCCACTCTACATTTTAAGTGAAGTGGCTAGCTGGGGCGGCTAAAGGAGCTCTCAGGGAAAATGTGTTTGTAGCGTGAAAGGACGGGCAGATTAAGGCGTCAGATCAAAATAAGATTGGGAAGCGTGCATTCCAGCCAGAGGAATTCCACTGAAGCCCCCCGCCACAAATGTTTGTGCGCATGCGTGATATTCAAAATTGGAAATGATATGGTCACAGCTGCACACCGAGTCATGCATTCCATTTCTTCATATTCTGAAACATGATCATTCACTCTCTGGAGTGAGAAAATTGCTGAAATATTCGTAAAAAATCTTCTTCCAAACCTCCACAAAGAAGGAGCAGATCGGCCTCTTTGTCAGCAAATCGGTTACCATGCTCTTTTTTTCTCAAACGTGGCAGTAATTCTTTTAGTTACCAACTGTTAAATTTGATATTTGCTGTCACTTTGTTGTCTCTCTTTTTTTTTTTTTAATTCTAATCATCTCTGAAATTATACCGTGCAAACAAATTTATGAACAATTATGTTTCTATGTTAGTGATGCAAGCAAGGAAAAAGATATAAGCGTTGTAATTGAACAAACACGCAACCTGTCTAAATCTGGACAGAAAATGAGAGAAAATGAAAATTCTATTAGTCCATAATGTTCCCTAACACCCCCTCACCCTCCCCTTTCCCATGTGCTCTTCATCTCTCCAGCAAAGTATTCAAATGCAAGCCCTGCCTTACCTCCCCGTGTCTCTTTTTCTCTAATTATCCATGAGGTCAGTAAGCAAAATGGGGAAGAAGCCAGGAGATCAATACAAATTATCCCTGAGCAAACCAGTGCTGACAGTTTGAATTGCAGCATATGTTTACCCAAAATCAGGCAATTTATCTTAATATCAGGCGAGTAATGCAGCAGGGGTGAGAGGTCACACAATCTCTCCACCTCATAATTACCCGCCTCTAAAACAGGAAAGTGGTATTGATTGGCCGCGAGCCGGGAAGCGGGCGTGACTGGAACGTGCCAGCGACCCCCTCTCCCCGCCAGCCAGCCACCCACCCACCCCTATCAAACCCCCCTTTCACCGGCCCCCCCTCCAACCTTCCTCGGTCCCTCCTCCCCTCGGCTAGACTCCCCACCCAGTGCAGGATTTATGGGATGTGTGTGGAGGGTTTCATGTTTCCTTGAAGCGACTGAGAACCCTTACAGGAGGGGTAGAGGCGGGGGGCACGCTCCTTCCACACCCTAACCCCCTCCCCCCCACCATATTGTGTTGGAAGGACGAGGGGGGCCAAACTAATTTTGGCATGCATTGAGTCATGCAAGGGCATCGCGGGGCGAGATTTGCTTGTTATATCTTTAGAAAAGTTTACGACAGAGTGTGAAGTTGGAACATAATGATGTGCCAAGGATTAAAAAAAGACACAGGGCGAGGAGGTGGGAGTTAAAGGGGGGGGGGGCGGGGTTGAGGGGGGGTAGGCTGCTGTCAATGTGTGTGGTGTAAGAAAAAGTACGAAGAGTAGTCCCAATGATTCTTGTAAGAGCTCAGCAGCTGAAAGAAAATCTTTGCTCAGGAGGAAAAATGTGCGGAGCAATGCAATGAATACACACGTAACACATTTATTGTCCGGATTGAATATAAGTGCTCAGTATATATCATCAGCAGCTCTTACAGGATTATTGACATTGTCTGTGTCTGTCTGCACCAGTGTACATGCCATGACTACAAAACTGTCAACTCATCAACTGACAGCACCGTTTAGCGCTAATGCAAGTCTCCATCAGCTGTCAAAAGCATTTGCATGAAATCAATAGCAGATGGCGGTCTGTGTCACCAATTTCATTACGCTGGGGTTGTTACAAAGATCATCTCCATGATAGATGAGATGGCGGCACGTCGACATGTGGAGATCATGCCTGGCGCTCGGACTGCGACTGCAGAACACGGAGGCATGTTTTAAACGTAGACTGAGACAAGTTTAAATGCAACTTTTGTTCTGTTAATGCATTTAAATTCCTCTATATGCTGGCATGTAATACTTTATATAAACAAAAAAAATGTTGAAAGTAATTGTGTGTAAACTGGTTAAAGGGTAATCTACCCTCCAAACCACATTCAGCACAATTCTCAGGTCCACATTTACAGTAGGGCATCATTATCATTGGAAAGGCACATCAAACAGAACACCTCTCCCAACCTAGGTCTCGTCCTGTACTGTACGTCTCTCCGGCTGTGTTCCCAGCATGCCTGGCGGGTTGTGTAGGCCCCAGCTGAGGCAGAGGACAGGAGAGCGTGATGTATCACCCTGAGAGAGCCCACTGACAGCCTCTGATGATGGATGGCCTGATTATGGAGTGCTTTTTACACATACACAATTTACATCACACTGAGCAGCGGGGTCTGGCAGGGCTGCCGTGCACATACACTCGTTCAACTGGGCACACACACACACACACACGCATGCTGGTGTGTGTACACATGTACACATGTACGGGGGCTGCCAGAGTGCATAGATAAGAAAGGGGGTGGAAATAACAAAAGAAAGGGGGCAAATTCCTTGCTACAGCCTTGTCATGTACGATCAATACGGCAGATCAATCCTTTATTAAGGAGAAGATGGCGTTCTCCCACATTCCGAAGCAGACCTTTGTCGTTTCGGGACGCATGATGACATGTCAAATCAGATTTCCAGCAGTGTATGTTGTTGTGGCGTGGGGTTTATTCAGGTGTGCCTGGGCTGTAGGGCTGAATACCCCTGTATGCGCAAGCTAGATCCTTGCTATCGATTAGCACCCTGCATTGTCCATGCTTGAACACATAATTGCTCCATTTGATCACGGTCGAGCTGGCAATTACTGTATTCAGGTTTTGGCAGAAGCGGTGCATGTGTTCGATTGTCCGTATGTGTGTTAGGACACAACTACTGTATGTATGCGTGAGTAGGTACAGTATGCGTGTGCGGCTGCAAGGTGTGTGTGTGAGCATGCTTGCTCATGTATTTAGATGAGAGGGAACAAAAGAAAGAGTGAGAGACATAAATGTTCGTTTTCCTGCCGTGACTCCCCTGGCTTGTGCTTCAGTGGCCCTGCCTGCCTGTGTGTGCGCGTGTGTGCGTGTGTGTGCGGGGGGGCGTTCGCTTGCTTTCACATTCTCTGGTGTTCAGCAGGTTCAGCGAGCTGTGCGGTGTTAATGCTGAAATTACATGCTGAGTAATGAGTGATGGGCCAAATTACAGGCTGAACAATGAATAGAGGCAGGCAGCTCTTATTAGTCTCCATAGAAAGCCATTGATTTATGAAGCGCCTTGCTCGGCGGAGTTACTCTCCTGAAAATGATATCTACATTGAGAAGTGATGTTCTCTATTAAGTCGTTCCTTCCCCCTTTACACCGCTCTCCTCCTTTACTCCCCTCCCTCCCCTCCTTCTCCCCTCTGCCCTCCCTCCCTCGTCTTGTCCTGCCTATGAGTGTACACATGATTGTTTAGAATCAGGCGGAGCTGTAAGGAAGCCTTCAATTACCCATTAGGACTGTCAGACATAAAACGCCCTGCTCTCACCAAAGTCTGGGTTATGATTCATTTACTTTGTGCCTCTGATTCATCGCCCAATATGCCTCATGCCCCAGATTACTATTTGAGGGGTGGGAGAGATTAATGGCTCCACGGGATCTGCTGCCGTATTTCACGGGCCCAGTGTTGCAGTACAGTTGGTGCAGAAGGGTGAAATGACAGCAACTTACACTAGATCAATGTGTGGACAGCCTTTCACAGATTATTAAAGCTCTGTTAGATTAAAAGACCCCCGCTATGTAGTTTGCTGTAGTCAATATTCTCAAGCAGATAAAAAGGGGGAGGGTCCCTCTGAAGGATTCTCAGACTGATGTAGGTCATCACGGCTGTTAATGGAATAACACTTGGTGACACAAGTGTCAGAGGAGCCCATGTCATTTTCCATTGCGCGCCCCCCGGAGCCGGTGATGTTTCATAAAACATCGTCTCACCCCTGAGGTTTCTTTGAAATTAGGCATTCTGAAATGACTTTTGTACTGTAAATTCCAACAGATTTCTCAATTAGTTTCTTTCCGTCTTTGGCAAAATTAGCTGTGGAGTGGTTCTAATTTTCATCCTCCCTCTTCTGTCTTTCAGCCCTGAATGAGCCGACCATCGACTATGGTTTCCAGAGGCTGCAGAAGGTCATCCCCAGACACCCTGGCGATCCTGAGAGGTTACCAAAGGTCAGTGCGGTGTCTGCGTAGCGTGGAAAAACACCGAACAGCAATGAGACAGAGCTGCCTGGGTTATAATGCCTTAATACTCCGAATGTGACAAATAAACAAAACAACATTACCATCAAGGCAGAGCACTGTGACCCCAAACCGTGACAGCTTTGCTTCACATATGCGGCTTACCCACTAACCAGCGTGGTAATGGTATTGGTTTTGTGTGTGGCGAGAGGCGTAAACTCTCTGTGTGGTAAAATAGCTCAATCAGGCGTTTTCCTCTCCAGTAGTCTGTGGAGATGGTAATCTGGTCAGAAACGACGTCTGCACCCTCATTACCCCACTCATGTTTTCCTTTCATTTTCTGCAGCTCGATTTGGTTTAATCTTTTGTTTACAGAACCCTGTGCCGTAAACCCCCTAGTCTTACTGCAGCTAATAGACAAAGACTGCATGTTATTATGCTTTGGCTTTCTTATTGTTTTCTTTTGAACCTGGGTGAAGGAGTTGAAAGCCACATCAGTGTTAGACACAGTGGTGTGGCACATAAATAGGCTTCCATATTGAAAGACCTGAGCATGAAAACTAAGGTGCATACATTTTTTTTCATTTCCCTCCCCTGCAGAAACTCTTTGATTCTTTTACTCTTTTCATTGCCTTTGATTCTCTTAGCCTTTCCATTTCCGATTGATAAAATCTATCAGTGTGTTTTCACTAATTGCTACCCTGCCAGTAACAATTTTGGTGACTGACGTTCCAGATGTGTCAAGTGTAATAATATGACTGATTAGTACATTCAAAGCCCCTTGGCATGTAGTAAAGTGGTGGCCACCTCAGAGTTTTAATAATACTGTAAAACCTTTAAAGACCTTATCTATTAAATCCCAGCATGCAACACAGCAATATCATTAACGTCCAACGGACAATTTAATAAAGAACAGACTGTGTGGTAGCTATAGACGGTTTGACCAAGGCAATGTGGAGAAATGGAACATCACAGCAAGTCCCTGGTTCAGTATATGAAGTGTTTCAATTAGACTTAGTCCCTGTGGAGACAGGAAACAACACCTAGACATGAAATGTTACTCTAATTTCAACTGTAAACGTAGACCAAAAGGTAAAGTACACTTACCTTTAATATCCGCATGGCTTTCTCTACCTCCGCAGGCATCACTGGTCAATCGAGCTGCACTGTTTCAATTTTATAAAGTCACAGTGTCTTTGCGCAATCCACATCTTTTGAACAGAAGAGAGCAACAATGTTAAACACAGCTTTATTACAGACAGGGCTTACTATTTTCCTTGACTACAAAGCGTTGTTGGCTGGGAGACAGATTTTGACACTGAACCCAAGATTAGTTTCCTGGGTGTGCGTATACTTAATATAGCACGGTCTCCCGGCCTTTGCATGAAACAATCACAGAGTGAGATGAAACCCTGCACTTCCAATAAACAACATAAATATTTGATTTGCTCTCTAATGGACCCAAATATGGGGTTCAGGGGGCATGTAAATGATCCCACCAAGTGATTCGTCATTGTTAAGCTTGCCATCTGAGGGTCAGCTCTTGGGGTCAAAAGCACATTCCCAATAAAACAGCCCGCGGCAGGCTGAGGCTGGCATGTACATTTGGAATGAGAACAGAAACAGCATATAGAGAACAGCCATTACAGGGTGCAGGTGAGGTAGAGAGACTCTATAAAAAGAAGATAAAGCTGGAGGACGCGCGGTGTGCATTAGCAGAAAGGCAAATCGACACCAAGCCCACTCACCGCCTCTACCCCACCCTCCCATGACTTCACCCTCCAGTTGATAATATTACTGCGCTATATTGATTTCCACCAGCCTTCTCCCTGGGACCAGTAAGACACGTGGTAATTGTAAGGAGACAGAAAGCCAATATGGGAGTGCTCATGGATAGCAAGGGATGCACGCTAATATTGTTGCTACACAGAGAAAAAAAGGGGGGAAGCTGCCTCTGATTGAAGTTTACCTCGTAATTCTAAGACAACATCGTAGATGACAGTCTGACCCTGTGGGAGGAGTGGAGATATAAAAATTCAATGCAAAGTCCAGGGTGAATATGAAAGTAATAAGTGTGAGCAGTCAAGTGATGAGAAAGGAGATTGGTTTGCGGGCATCGCGTTAAGTGAAGAGAGACTTTGGAATTCACCCTCCTTTTTAAGATCTTGTTATAAAACAATTTTCTATTCATAATATAAAAAAGACAATTTATAATACCATTTTGTGCCCTCTGGCAGTAATGGACAAATAGACTGGATATCACATTATATCACACTCAATTTCTCTCTTCTGTAACAAATTAGATTCATTATGAAATTAAAAGTGGAAACTCAATATTGTTTTATTATTAAGCTGATTGCTTTGGATTCTTTTCTTTCCTCCCAAAATGAGCATAAGCCCATTCTTTTCCAATTCTTTGTGTAATCCACAAGGAGAAAATATTACAAATGTGTTCATGTCAAGCAATTACCCATGTATTTAAATGAATCTCTCTTCCTGTGCTCTTTGAAGTACCTTCATCTAATGGCCCTATGCTTCTAAATGCATTCATTACCTCAGGCTAGAGCTAACAGAGTAATTGCCTTACAGTTTTATAATGGCATTAGCACTCCAAGCTACATAACCTAGGCCCTCTTTTATTAACTGTGATAATATAAATACAACATCCGTGTTAATCTAGTGCTTGAAGAATCACATTCAGGCTGATTTAGACCACATCTCCTTATTGTTAGATATTTTTTATAACACATCATTTGTTATGGCTTCCCGTTTTTTTCCTCGGCAATCACAGTAAAAACAGCCTCTAAATCTTAGGTGATCTGTCATCTGAGCGGCTCCATTTAAACAGTTGTTGAACACGGGACCTTTATGCAAAGCAAGGCACACAATAGCAGAAATCTGTCACGCATTTGTCACAGAACAACAGAAATCATTTGAGGCCTTTAATTGTTTCAATTTAACATGGTGTGTTCTGATATGTCTCCATGACAAGAAAGCCAATTACACTTATGCTGGAGTAGTATTGAGATTTACATGGAAATGCCCTCAGAACACTATTCCGTGTTAATCGTATTCACAGCGTGAGCTGATACGCATGAAAGCGTCTCGTCAGAAGAAAACAAACTTCTTCCTTGATTGGGTGCAGCACTTCTCATCATCCTCGGATATGACTAGGTTGCCACTTAAGCATAGCCTTGCGAGTCAGCTTGGTTAGTTAAGACACCACGCGGTAAACGACAGATTAAGGATGAGAGGCAATATCGTTTTCTCTCCTCCTTTTTCCAAGCTGTCCTTATGTCACTGCTGCAAAGTACCATATGGACAAGGAGGGAGAGGACGTTTTACAGAGAATGAAACATGGCTTGTGAACGCGACAGTCTTAATTGCTTTAATTGTTGTTTAAAATTGAGAGCCATGTAGGAGATCTTGAAATATGATAGAATAGATTATTGGTAATTATTAACTGCAGACAAAAAGAAAGAAAACCACTTTATCTCACTCAGCAAGAGAGAGAGAAATCTGTTCTGCCTGATGAGAACACATCAAGACAGCTGGTCCTCTCATTTAGTCTACCTGCCTCACGACAACCATAATTCTTTATTTGTATGCAAACTAGATGCATGCAACGTTGAGCATACACACCAATTTCAGAGGTAAATGCCCATTCTAAGAGCCACCCATCCGGTAACTTGGGGTGGATTAAGCGATATGTTTCTATAAGAGAGCATGGCATACGCTGGAAGTGGCTTCTACAGTGATTCATCTTGATAAATCAAGGACTGTGGTAGATATGCTCCTCAGGATGAAAGGGCCCATACACACACTCCGTACACACTACATACGCCGTGCCTTGGAAATGCAGGCCAAGTCTTGGAGGCCGCTGTTTGAAGGCGCGAAGGCTGTGTTTACATTCATTTACGGCAGCTGCCGTCTTAATCCCACACTGCTATTGCCAAGTGATGGAACACTTCAGACAAATTACCGAGGCCCGCAAAAGAAAACACAGCGAATGTGGGAAGAAAACAAGCGCCATCTGAGATGTTTCTGGTGACAGATTTGCATTGCTTTTAACCAGGGTTCTAACAGCACAGTCGACAAATCTCTGCTCTACAGCAGGTGACAACAAGCGAGCATTTTAAAAACACACGCAACAGCCATGTCTGCAACTTGCCTTTGTCAGATTAAATGCACTCTAAAAGGAGAAGAGGGTTTTCATAGAGCATATTGCCTTCTGTATTATAGAAAACAAAGAGAGCAGTCTGGTTGCTTGAGAGGGATTTAATTGTAAGTGCTGAATTCAAAGAGCAGATAAAGACAGACAAACGGGCCAAACCCCACCTTGCTGAAAGCCCGAAACAGAGTGGGGGGAACGGGATCCAGGGCCAACTCATTTTCAGTGTTAAGAGCCAAAGCAACACAGCTAATCCGCATTGTCAAGCGGGGGCAAGCATGCAGACATGGATAAGACCACATCCTGAGCATCCGTGTCCCCAAGGCACAAGCACCCAGCTCTTGCTGGATGGGAAGTCATTTGTGAAGTCCTTTGCAACAGCCAGTCAAAGAGGTTAATTGAAAAATTCCTTAATGTCATTACAACAGAACTAGATTAACCCAGAGCTAATTCACTTTATTGTTCTGAAGAGAGGGGACTCGGCGCTGAACTCCAGAGCAAACGTGAAGCCCAGAATCAGGGGTGAGGTGTTGTTTTTAAAGGACTATGCCAGTTTAATTAAGATAGGGAACATTATTCACTGCTCTGCATGGTTGGAAGGAGCAAAGTGGTAGCGCTGTATAAATGCAGCACCGGTGCCTCTTAAATCAGGGTGGCTTTTATTTAGCGGTTGAATATGTAAACATTTCGAAAAAGCTCTCCACGACCCTGCTGTGTAATGTTGTTTTGGATGCTGTTTGTTACTGTACGGACCACTGAGGTCTCCAGCATAATCTGTTTGCTTCTTAACGTTTGCTCTTCCTGTTTTCCTCATCAGGAGGTGTTACTGAAGAGGGCGGCTGATCTCGTCGAAGCCCTGTATGGAATGCCCCACAACAATCAGGTCTGTATCCACGCAGCTGCCTCGGCATGCTCATACCGCTGCTAAATAAGAAACCATTGAAAATTTACTGATAGTATCACCAAAGGGTATTTTCACCACTATATCTGGAACAATGTAGGCTACATGCGTTAACCATATAGCCATGAACCATGCATCAAAGCGAGAGCACAGCTATAAAAAAACCATAAATAACAAAACCTCTGCCTTCTCTGCGCTTCTCAGGAGATCATTCTGAAGAGGGCAGCTGACATCGCCGAGGCCCTGTACAGCGTTCCCCGCAACCACAACCAGATCCCCTCTCTCGCTAACACAGCCTCCCACGGCATGATGGGAGTCAACTCCTTCAGCAGCCAGCTAGCAGTCAATGTGTCTGAGTCACAAGGGAATGACCAAGGTATGTGATTTAGGATATGGCTCCATAACCTAGGGGGGGGGCTCTCAAAAGTGGGGTCCAGGGACCCACTGGGGTTCCTTGAGGGGATTCAAGGAGGTCTGCAGCAAAATGAGAAATACTTAAATTTTGATCTTTTTTTTTTTTTTTTTTTTTTGTACTCATTATAATGAGAAAATAGCTAAATTAGGTTTTTGAGCACGAGGTTTGCTGCCCCCATCCTCACCTGCAACACAGGCAGTTAAAGGGTCTAATTAAGTGCCAAATTCTTTTGTTATTAAACTGCAGCATGTGGTCATATAAAAATGTTTGATTGCAGCAGTAAATTTTCATTATCATTTACAGTAATCAGGATGTGTTTCCCTGGTAAATACTGTACAGAATGAAAAGAAATGAATGGATTTCCCTTTCCGTCTCCCACCCATGTTATTCAGTGGGCTACAGCCGGAACACCAGCAGTGTGTCCCCCCGGGGCTACATCTCCAGCAGCACCCCGCAGCAGTCGAGCTACAACACCGTCAGCAACAGCATGAATGGCTACGGCAATGCCGGTATGAACCTGGGAGTGCCAAGCTCCCCTGGGTTCCTCAACGGATCCTCTGCCAACTCCCCATATGGAAGTGAGTAGCTTGCCACTATCGCACGCTGTAGTAGCACTAAGCTGCTGCTGATTTAATTCCAGCTCCCACATTCGTTTTCACTTCTATGAATCACTTCTGACAGGGTTATAACATTATTGATGGTGATAATATATTACTATTCGTTCACGGAGGCTTGTTTAGTTTTAGTACTCCGGGAGAACACACATGTAGCTCAGAGAAGAAGAAATATTCATTTTTATGTGTATTTCACCATGTGCCACCTGTATTTGTTCAACCGGACAAGATGTTGATGGTAGGGGCCTGTGAGTACTGATCATGTATCCCCCCTGGCAGTAATACTATCCTCGCCTTACCTTAACTGCCCTCTCCCTCTCCGGCACCACTCACAGCACGTTCTCACTCTCTCCCTCCCTCCTTCCTTTTCCCTCCCTATCGTCTCCGCAGTTAAACAAAAGAGCGCCTTCGCCCCTGTGGTCCGACCCCAGGCCTCCCCACCCCCCTCCTGCACCAGCGCCAACGGCAACGGACTGCAAGGTGAGCCCCCCTCACCCCCTCATCCCTTCCCCACGGACTACTGGTCAGATACCGCTGCTCAGGCCTCTGTCCGGTTTGGTGAGGGATTAATCATTACAAATATATGCATTTTGACAGGCCAATTTACACCTTTCAGATCACACTCA